>CADEHL010000533.1:446173-698731 GCA_902827135.1 Harpagifer antarcticus
CATCACTGATTCATTCCGCAGCCGCTCGGTGAGCAGGAACAGTGGGAGCGTGTCAGTGAAGGGGATCAGATGTGAAGCAGGAAGAATACAAGAAATATCATTGAAATGCTTATTGATGCGTTATTTTGTTGTTCATTTTGAATTGTGTCTAAAGTCAGAACGTATTTGTTTTTATATACAAAATCAATTACACCGCCATGAGACTCTAATATTTTTAAATAATACATTATCCAGGGTGGATACAGTATATCCACCCTGTTTTTCTAAATGAAAACCATTATTATCTCAGAGTTCTGAGAAAGTAATGGTTTTAAGGTGCCTTAAATCCCAAGGTGCCTTAAATCCCAAGGTGCCTTAAATCCCAAGTGAAGCTCTATTTTAGTATAGCTGGATTTGATGGAGGCAAAGTGTCCCGTCTGTTTAGAATTGTGTTTTACCACGATGAGAGGACCCGGTTTAAATATAATGTCTGTCTTTAAAATAAACATCTCTATTGAAACTATTCTCTTATTCAAATGAATAAGAACGCTTTGGTTGATGTGTTTGCACAAACTATGCAAGTAAATCACTTAAATATATTTGGTGAGAAGGGTTAGGGTCAAACTATAGCTTAGCTCTCTGCCACAGTGTGCTGAGGAGCTGTGTGACACCGAGTGCTGCACGGTGGTTCTTTAATTCAGCTGCTGGAACCTCTGTTTGCTAATCCTCTTTGTGGAGGAATGCATCCACAGATCGATAGTTGTCTTTAAGAGCCTGGTGTTTCCTGTGAGTTTGCATGTGTTGCTTCAAATGGCATTCACCTCCATAAGCGATAGCAAATCAAAACTGGCAGATGTCACGAATGACTCTCTAGGAAAAGTCCTCCAGCGGCTACACCCACACATAAATACATTTACAGACTTTGTTGATTGATTGACATCTGGCTCAGCTAATGGAGATAGGCTTCTCTTGTTTTCTAAACGAACAGTGATTAAAGCCAAGTTTAAGAAGGGCATGTGTCAATCAAATGCGGGACATTGTCTCAATGTTACAAACACACACAATTATCCTCGATTATATTTCTGATCAACCTCATGATCGTCCTCATCGTCTTGGTTAGCGCTGCAATTTGGCATGATCTTGTGGTTGCCCTTTTTAAGGTGCAGATCAGGCTGTAGGACAGACAGAATGCTAAACAGCTGTAATAAGCACACTCAAGGAGATGGAATATCTGCCTGCACTCACCAGGAAAACAACTCCAACATGCTAATGATGCTAGGTGTCTGCAGGATGTAAACTGCTGCTAACAGATGATACAAAGAGGGAGGCTGTGGCTCAGTGGGTTAGTGTGCTGATCCCCGGATTAGGGGAGGACTGGTTCTATCCCCACTGCAGTCAATCAATCAATCAATGTTTATTTATATAGCCCAATATCAGAAATGCTTAATTTGTCTCAGTGGACTTTACTGCTTGTACGGAATATGAATATGACACCCTCTGTCCTTAGACCCTCACGTCGGACAAGGAAACCCTCCCAAAGAAACCCCACAGTTTAAAGGGAAAAATGGGAGAAACCTCAGGGAGAGCAACAGAGGAGGGATCCCTCTCCCAGGAAGGACAGACGTGCAATAGATGCCGTTTGTAAATCGAAGAGATAATACATTTACAGCGTAGGTAGTCCAAATGTTTGGAAATGCATGTATATAATAAGAAGATGAATCCACGAGGATGTCAACAATCCCGTGGGAGCCATCAGGAAGTAGTATGATGAGAATCAGGCAGGACCACAGAGTCAGGATCCTGGTTTAGACACACTGTAAAAAATGGCTGTGAAAACCACAGTTATTTTCAGTGTTCGTACACAGTAAATTACTGTATACTATTTTAGAGTATAATACTGTGTTTCCAACCAAAAATTACAGTACCTCTGCAGTTACTTAAAAAATATCAGTATTAACGTCCCAACTGTATAAAATCTCAGTAACCAACAATGTACTGTAGAAGATCACAGTAACCAACAATGTACTGTAGAAGATCACAGTAACCATCAATGTACTGTAGAAGATCACAGTAACCATCAATGTACTGTAGAAGATCACAGTAACCATCAATGTACTGTAGAAGATCACAGTAACCATCAATGTACTGTAGAAGATCACAGTAACCAACAATGTACAGTAGAAGATCATAGTAACCAAAAAAGAAAGAACCAACCGAAAAACCCCATTTCTAGAATAGCTAAAATATCTAAAATATCTTAAATAAACCAACATCTTTTTCTCAATATATAATCTTGATGCAGTGTAATTAATAGTTTGGCTATACTAGATATTTGATATACTTAGTAGATATATATTTTAAAGACCCTATGTATTTGCAAACCGGAAGAACTACAACTGTGGTGCTGATTTGTACCAAGCTGTTGTACTCGTAGGCCACCCCATGGAAGGCAAAACGTAAATACTTTCTTTGTTTCGGAGCAATTCCGACATGAAAGTAGGCGTCCCGATGGTTGTAAACCAATCGCCTGGCTGCACCAGTTCCAATACCCGTTTCACAGTCAACATCTAACGTTTTGCGTACAATGTGGAGATTCAGACCACGGAGATCCAGAATGGGCCTGAATTCGCCTGTTTTCTTGGACACCAGGAAATACAGAGAATAATGCCCCTTCTCTCTGTCGTGGGCACAACAGATACCACCTGTTTTCGCACAAAGGTCTGAACCTCTGCCAGGCCCGGCTCCAGGATGAAATGACTGAGGGGGCTGTTAAAAAATCCCAGGGGGCAATTTTTTTTTTCTTCACAACAACGAAAAATAGTGGCAATGTGATGAATTGACACACCAAGCTTTTTTCCTTCTCACTGCTCTACAATCTCTTTGCTTCTTTATTTGTATTCCGGATTGACCCCTGTCGTTCTGTTCTTTTCCTCTGATCTTTAATAACAGATAGTACATTATCAGATGGCTGCACTTTGGTTAACAGACTAACATTGATTTCCTCCATTTATAAATTGGCTCTGTAATTACACCATAACCTTTTCTCCTCTATCCCTTAACTCGTCTTCCTATACTTACTTACTATCTATCTAGAAAAAATGTATCTGGTTGATTTTTTATTTCCAGGATTGAATATGCAAATCAAGGCCTAAAACCTGGCATTTCATAAGAAAGTGACTAATATATAAACCAAATGTAATATTGGATAAAACACTACACCAAATGGACAGACACAGATTAAAAGTAAAGTCCCCTGGTTTGTCTCTTGAGTCAAACTGCCATGAGAAAAATCAAATCAATGTTCCAAAATCCGCCACCAGAGCTGTGCAAATGACTTTCCCCCTGGGGACAATACATCTAATCTAAACTAATGTAATATTCAATCCCATACTTGGCGATTGAGAACATACAGTGGGGCAAAAAAGTATTTAGTCAGCCACCAATTGTGCAATTTCCCTCCCTTAAAAAGATGAGAGAGGCCTGTAATTTTCACCGGACGCACTCCCCCCTGCGGAGGGGCCTGAGGGTGAGCCAGCGGCAACATGCGGCTGACCTGAGCCTTCTCTACCTCCAGGAGGTTGAAGCGCTGAGTGACCGAGGCTATCGATCCAAATAGCACTGCCGTGGCAACGGGGGCCCCAAGGAGATCATCCCGGTCTTTTTTAGCCAGTGCGGTCAAACCTAACCACACGTGACGTGATGCCACGGTGGTCAGGGCCATCACCCGACCGGCTTCGGTAGCCATACCGTGGACCAGATTATTCATCTGGCCCACACAGCGGTCCGAATAATCACTCCCGTCCTCAGACGGGGGGGGCGGAAGCGTCCTGCTGATGGGGAGTCAGCGACACTCCTAACACACTCAGATTATTGGCCCGCCTCCGCCATCTGCGCCCCGAGCTTCAATATCTTATCGAGATACTCAAGCATCTCTCGGTCACGTGGCAGCGGGGCCAGGGGCCTTCTCCCCTCTGCCCACCCAGCTGCCTGCGGAAGCAGATGCGCCGCCAGGCTATCCCCCCGCCGGGGCACACCGGAACACTCCGTGTCTGAGTGGCCCTCCACCTTGAGGATCCCTGCCCAAGTAGCCACCGTAGCCTTCGAAGGCCGGCTGTGCTGGACGGCCCGTGCCGTAGAAGCCTTGCCGCAGGCGGCTAACCGGCCTCGGAGGTATCGGTGGGGGAGCGGCAAGCCTGCACGACGTAACACTCCTCGAACACCGCCACTCTGTGCAGGCGGCTGGATCGTTTCAACATCCGACAGGCGCTGCAGACTGCCGATGGAGGCAGGTTAGCTGCCACTTGGTCAGACCCCAGACACTCGATACATCGAGTATGGGGATCATCACTCCCGATATAACCCGGACACGAAAGACACGGGTGCTCCTCAGGTGAGTCCATATTCGATTGTCCAAAGAAAAACTTTTCCTTGTTCTTTTCTATCCTGTTATCTCTCATTCAGTTACTCAAATAGCTGCTTAGCTGAAAGAGAAAGGGATAGCAGTGAGCGGGCGAGGCCGCCTCTTATGCAATGGATGCACACGCATTCAGGTAGGCCCGCCCAGGGGGCCGGCTACGGGTAGGGAAGTCTCAGTTGAAGAATGCGTGCATAGATAGGATATGGGGGAGTCCAGTAGAGGGCGGAGCCTGTGAGAGATATAACTGACACGAAACAACAAAAAGCTTTTGTTGTTTTGTGCTCACTCTCTTTCCTGTGTGCACAGCTGCTGTGAAGACTTGCCTGTTTGTTCCAACCAACAATACTTTATTAAATTACTCATTTGCACTTTCAGAGACTCCATTAGTCTCTTTTGAACTCTCTTCTGGCTGTGAATCAAAGAATACTCTTCAATATCCATTGTTTTATGGATGAAAATATGTAATAAGTGTAGGAATTGCAGCTGTTGGTCAGTTAAGCACAGTTTATAAGACATGGAAGATAACTGTACATGGGATATGCAGTGGAAGACTACATTTGTGGTAGCCATGGTATGCTCACCCATTTAGCACAAGAAAATACTTGTTCTTGATACCGTTCAACAATTAAGAATAAATTGTTAAAATGTATTGTTTGCTGTCTCCCTGCAGTTATGAGGTGAATTTCTAGTAACCTGTAAATTACCAGCATGACATGAAGTATACTATAATAAAGAAATATGTTTACAGTTACAATACTGATACTGTAACTTAAAATTATAGCATTTAAGTTTCTATTTTACAGATGAAACACTATTACCGTAAACAAAAATACAGTACTTTTTAAATGGCAGTGTTTTATTTTATAGTTAAAACACTATTACCTTAAACAAAAATACAATGCTTGGAAATTACTGTGTTTTATTTTACAGCTATAACACTACTGCTGTAACAACAAATAAAGTAATTACATATTACTGTGTTTCATTTTACAGTTTAAACACTATTTACCGTAAACATAAATACAGTACTTGGAAGTTATTGTGTTTCATTTTACAGTTTAAACACTATTACCGCAGTGTTTCCCCTATATACATTCAGCAGCGGCGTTGAGATTTTTATACATTAAAATAATACGTGGCGCTCGCGTCATCGCCACGGAGGAGCACACAGCCTCTGTGAGCGAGCGAGACAGAGAGAGAGCGAGAGCGAGAGCACCTTTATCTATTTAATATAGTTGTACAAAATAAAGTAAGAAATCATTCCAAAGTCTACAATAGGACAGCACAAAAAAAACAGTTTAAAAGGGGAGTGATTAGTAAAATATGCATAAAGAAAAAGAAAGAATACTAACTAGGTAACATAAGATAAGAATACACAAGTTTAAATGATTTGTTATTGGTTGTGATCATATTGTAAAGATGTTTGGATTATTGAAAAGTATACAGCTCCCTTTCATCTGAGTGTTGAGAGCTGTGTCCATCAATTATCAGTATGTCAGACTGCACTTAAACAATAAACTGGACTGGACAGACAACACTGATGCTTCAGGAAGGGACAGAGCAAGCTGTTCTTCCTGAGGATGCTCAGGTCATTCAACGTGTGCACGATGGCTGCTGCAGATGTTCTACCAGTCTGTGGTGGCCAGTGTGCTCTTCTTTGCCGTGGTGTGCTGGGGTGGAAACACAAACACTAGGGACACTGGCAAGCTGAACAAGCTCGTGAGGAAGGCTAGCTCTGTAGTTGGAGTACAACTGGACAATCTGGAGGAGGTGGCAGAGGGGAGGACGAGGAGGAAGCTCGACAGCATAGAGAACCCCTCCCACCCACTCCATGCAGAGCTAGTGAAGATGAGGAGTACGTTCAGCCACATCCCTGCACGACACAGCACCAAGCGCCTCGGACAGTCCTTTGTGTCTGTAGCCATCAGGCTGCACAACAAGGGGTCAATAATGTAAAAAAATAAAATAAAATCACTGGACATAAATATACACTGTTTCCACAACCCATGTTAATATATTAGTAGTAGACTAAGATAGATACTTTATGTCACTATATGTACAGATGTCCATTTTAACTCATATCGTACTTCATAATTGATATGACCAAATATGTATATATATATGCTGATAGTTATTTTACTCTTATTTTTACTCATTCCTATTTCATAGTCTTTTATTATTATTATCATTATTATTTAAATTTTTTGATCTTATCTTAATTCATGTTGTTTCATTTCAAACCTTTATTTCATCAGATTGGTCCATTGAGAGCATAGATCTCTTTTTCAAGGGAGACCTGCAGCATATAGGTTCCACATGAAACATAAAACAATAAAGGACACCATACATTATATTTACAGGATACATATACATAGTTATAGACATTCACAAGTGCCCATAGTATCAACGAGCATTTAATTTAGCCTAGCTTTAAAAACATGCAGAGGAATGAGATTGCTCAGTTTCAATTCTTGCTGAAGATTGTTCCAAGCAAGTGGAGCTGCGCACATAAAGTTGTCCTCAAAGTGCACCAGACTTCAACATTTAAAACAAAATCTTCCCGGGGTGCATGCCCCCGGACCCCCCTAGAGGATGTGAGGTCTACCCCCAAATAAAGCAGGTTAAAATAATTAAATTGCATACATGTTATTCTGATTGTTTGTTATGTGGATGTGTAGTATGTTCAATAAAGGTGATTTAGCAAAATACACCTGTAGAGCCTCAAGAGCCTTTCTTGTGCTGGCAGACACATAGAAACATATTGGCGGGGCGCACTTTGCACGCACTAAAAAATTCCACGCGCGAGCGCTCACATTTTGTTGGGCCCACGTGCCTTAGCACCGCTGCTATGACTCCATCCTAGGGGAAACACTGTACCGCAAACACAAATACAGTACTTGGAAGTTACTGTAATAGTAGTAAGGATCCCGCTTTTGTCACATTAAAAAAAGTGACAGGTGATACACCCCAATTATGCAAATGAGCTAAGTCCCGCCTCCCATTGTTCGAGATCCTTTGATGTGAGTGGGTACAATTATGTTAATGAGCTAAGTCCCGCCTCCCTTTGTTCGAGATCCTTTGATGTGAGGGGGTGAGGTGTTATAACAGGTAGGTGTGAAAAGCCCCCCTGTGTAGTGCCTTTGTTGTCTAATTATTTGATGTCTTGATTAAGGCAGTCTCTTTGAAGTTATGCTGTCTGGCCCCTGTCCCCTCAGAGTTGACTAATCTAATTAGCCTTTGATGTTTTGCCCTTTGATGTGAGGTGTTATAACAGGCAGGTGTGATTTCACACTGGTGTGTTATAAGCCTTTGATGTTAATCTAGGTGTCTCTTTGAAGTTATGCGTGAGACTGTCTAGCCCCCGCCTCCTCCCAGCCCAGGCCTCTCCCCCTTTCTCCACCCCTTCCTTTGGCTATGAGGCCAGCAGATAGTGGGGGGTGGAATTAGGTGAAAATAGAAATCCATGCAGACTAATTAAAAAGACAGTAATTTCCACTTACCAAGTCACCTTTCAAAAAAGAAAAATGGCCAAGAGACGCCTCGATACGGATTTAATCCGACAACTTACCGCCATCCGTCCGGGGCTCCAGTCAAGAAACGAATGCCGCATCTGTGCGGGGTTCAGACGCCTACAGCCGAAGATCTGTGCACAAACTTATCTCGTGCCCTCTTTTGGTCATGTGAGCGCGTGCATGTGTGTTGGAGGAGGGGCTCTGTGAGGAAGTGGCAGATTTTCCCCCCGGTTGTGTACTTTTCAAATACGTAAAGAGGGAAATAATAAAACAATTTAAAAAACATGATCTTGTCTTTTTTATAATTACTTCACACAACTATAAGGAAGCCCAATATGAAGTTATGTGAGGTTGTATGGGTGTAATATTAGAATTTGCTGTATGCAACAAAAAAAAGGTTTGACTGGTGAAAAAGACTCTCACTTTTACAGAGGGCTCCGCCTCCCACTCAACATAACAAGTCCCACCCTCCTCACCAGATCATTTAAAAGTAAGGGGGTGGAAATAGATGAAAAAATAAATACGCTCAAACTAAATAACAAGACAGTCATTTCCACTCACCAAGTCACCTTTCAAAAAAGAAAAATGGCCAAGAGACGCCTCGACATGGGTTTAATCAGCGAGACGCCTGTGACAACTTACCGCCATCCGTCCGGAGCGCCAATCAAGAAACGAATGCAGTATCTGTGCCGGGTTCAGACACATCCAGCCGAAGAACTTCATGAAGAATGGACTCTGAAAAATGGCGATGTTTGGGGTTATGTATTCAACTATATGGCGAATGAACTGCATTTCTACAATCTGAAGAATGGAGAAACGTATGGACCCCGTAGTGTTAAAGCGACACTGACCTCAACAGATTGAGCTGTGTTAACTCTGGTGTCTTCCAGAGATCTCCATGCAACGACTGTATCGGAAGAAGTAGTGCATCAAGAAACCATAGTGGAACCAGCGGTGTACAAGATATTTGCAAAAAAAAAGCAAAGAAACGCAGACAGCATGCAAGATCAAAGAAGAGTTTTCACCGCTGCCCCTCAATGTGGAGGGAGAAGAAGGAGATATTCCCCCGCCGCTAGAAGTGAGAAGAGTCCTGACAAGCACCGTCTGGGAAACTAAAAGCGGACCATCGGGGCGATGGTATTAACGCGCAAGCCGTTTGGTGACGCTGGGGAAGGACCCCTCTGATGATTTTGTTTTGGAGTATTTCAACTCTACATGCGGGGTTTTTCAGACATCCTTGCGGGTGCCTCTGACTGCTTGGCTGAAAATGATTGATGGAAAAGCTACAAAGCTTAAAGAACTTTTTAAACAGAGTCAGACATCGATGGACATTATACTGGTGAAAAAGACTCTCACTTTTGCAGAGGACTCCGCCTCCCACTCAACATAACAAGTCACACCCTCCTCACCAGATCATTTAAAACTAAGGACCCCTCAAAGAAAAGCTTTGTGTTTTTTCTACCTAGGTAAAAGAGCATCGGGGTTGTCTTACGAAAATGTGTTATCTCTGTATCAAGATGATGTGTTTAAAAATGATTTTTGTGAAAAATACCAACGGTGTGAGAGACGTCATAAAGACACTCATTTTAACCACAGTGTTTGTTCTCTACAAATGTTTAAAGATTGTTACAAAATGTAAAAAAAATTAAAAATAAAAAGGTATGGAGACAAAATTAATTCAGGTGACTCTGTCTTTATTAGGAAAACAAAAATATAATACAAATGGTTTAGGGGGTAAAATTCGGTTTCTTTTAATGGCAGGGTTTTTTTTTTTAAAACACTTGTTCAGTTAAACAAGGTTTTTTCTTTTCTGATAACCTTACATATTTTTTGTTATTTTCTGCTACCAAGATACTTTAAGATACACCTTGATGTACGCAACACTTAACAAAGGGTATAATATGCAAAACTTTAGAACTGGGTAAAATATTCATTAATTTGTAATGAATTGAGTTTCTTTCTTTTGATTTTCAACATACTATTTGTACACAATGACTTTTCCATATTTCTGACAAACTATACTTTTGACTTTTTCCGTAAAATCTTGACAAAACTATTACTTATTCTTAAATTTGACCTATTGCTGCTTGGTTGGAAATGATAGATGAAAAAGCTACAACGCTTAAAGAACTTTTTTAAAAACTTTCAATTCTCCAGATGACTCCTCCCCATTCAACGCAATAAGTCCCACCCTACACTCAGCAAATCATCTAAAACGAAGGACCCCACTAAGACGACCGTCTTAGGCTGGAGACGGAGACGGTCCTGGGGATGTTACAATCAGTATAACTATTGATTTTTGTGTGTGAGAAAATAAAAATGTAAATAGGACATTTTTAAAAAATAAAAAAGTGGGTTTTTTTACATTTAAAAACTGTTGTCTTCATTATAGCAAGGGGAGCGTGTCTGATACATGTGTATTACAGTCCTTCACATGCACTGTTGTCTTCATTATAACAAGGGGAGGATAACAGGGAAGATGTAGGATAAATGTGTATTGAAACGTGCGTATTATACACCCACAGAAACACAGAAACGCAGAAACACAGACACACAGAAAACACTAGTATGGTTTTTTTGTGTTTTCAGTGTTTTCTGTGTGTCTGTACACACAAAGCACAAATCATTTTAAAACAAACCCTGAATCTAATTTAGAGAGGACCATTAAAAGTCAGATGCTTGACGAAATCTACTAAAACAAAGTACTTCATTATCTACTTTTCAGTTTTTATACACAAAAGTGTATCTTTCAGTAACTTTCTCAGAGAAGTTAAGCATAAATCTGTCAAATGTGCAAAACAGCCTTGTTTCACTGAAATAGCCTCAAAATGACAAACTTCCATTAAGAGTCAGATGCTTGACGAAATCTACTCAAACAAAGTACTTCATGGTAGTGGTCAGCTTTTAAACACAAAAGTGTATCTTTCAGTAACTTTCTCAGAGAATTTAAGCATACATCTGTCAAATGTTCAAAACAGCCTTGTTTCACTGAAATAGCCTCAAAATGACAAACTTCCATTAAGAGTCAGATTCTTAACGAAATCTACTGACACAAAGTACTTCATTATCTACTTTTCAGCTTTTAAATACAAAAGTGTATCTTTTTCGGTAACTTTCTGAGAGAATTAAGCATAAATCAGTCAAATGTTCAAAACAGCCTTGTTTCACTGAAATAGCCTCAAAATCACAAACTGCCATTAGGAGTCAGAATCCTAACGAAATCTACTCAAACAGAGTACTTCATGGTAGTGGTCAGCTTTTAAACACAAAAGTGTATCTTTCAGTAACTTTCTGAGAGAATTTAAGCATAAATCTGTCAAATGTTCAAAACAGACTTGGTTTAACTGAAATAGCCTCAAAATCACAAACTGGCTGAAACTATACAGTGAATTGGAGAAATTACAGCACAGAGTTTTCTACTACGACACAGATAGTATAATCTATGTGACAAGACAGGGGCAGTCTCCAGTACTTTCATGGTAGTGGTCAGCTTTTAAACATAAAAGTGTATCTTCCAGTATCTTTTTGAGAGAATTAAGCATAAATCAGTCAAATGTTCAAAACAGCCTTGTTTCACTGAAATAGCCTCAAAATCACAAACTGCCATTAAGAGTCAGAATCTTAACGAAATCTACTCAAACAGAATACTTTCTACAGATGACTCCTCCCACTCAACGCAATAAGTCCCACCCCACTCAGCAAATCATATAAAACTAAGGACCCCACTAAGACGACCGTTGAAAACTAGCCATGGATCTGAGAAAAACCAAGTCTGATGTAGCCTCCCCTTATTATCACCAGGATAACAGATATGGGCTTAATGACTGGATGTTACAAAGTAGGGGAGAGGATGTTCCCGAAGAAGAGCTCTCCTCTATATCATATCCATGTAAGGTCTTTAGGACAAAAGAGGACCATGAAAACATGACATATGAGGAATATCTTTCTTTAAAAGACGGTATTATAGATAACCTTTATAGAAACAGTATATCTCATACCACTCGCCAAGATCGCAAACAACAATTAGCAGAAAAGAAAAGAAAAAGTAAAGAAAAACGAAGAAAAAGAAAAAGCAAAATGAAAAGGAGAAGAAAAATGAAAAGCAGACGCAGAATGCGAATGAAAAGAAAAGGGGAAAAAGGACGGAAAACGAAAAAGACAAAAAGAAGGAAGGTGAAAAGAAAAAGGAACAAAGTGAAGAAATGTCAACTAGAGGATGGTGTTGTAGAGCCATTACCGGATCATAATAATCTTATAGATCATCTCCCGCTAACCGACTGCTGCGAATGTGTTGAGCAAATACCAAAAGCAATGGCAGAGCTTTGCTTCAATATAATGAGAGAAAAAGCGCGATACTGTGGAATTGCCCAAATTGGCGACAGTGCCAGAACATGTATTAAAAGACTGTTGGAGGATCTCTATTCTAGTATTGGTTGTCATTACATCGAAGGATATGCCAAAACGTGTGACGACATAGACAAAGCTTTTGAAGACAATTATATGGTACCTGCCCTTACAGCTAAACAAATCCTACGTTTTGGAGGTTTTTGGAGAAGATGTAAATGCTGCATATGAGTCCTTCCTAAAAATCTACATATCACTGTATGACAAACATTGTCCCACTGTCCTCCGTACATATAAAGGTAGTTATCATCAAAAGCCTTGGATAACCAAGGGCTTACAAAATGCTTGCAAGAAGAAAAATAACCTTTATAAAGACTTCATGAAATTTAGGACAAAGGCAATTGAAAAGCAATACAAGGCATATAAAAATAAGTTGACAGTTATAATGAGACAAGCAAAAAGAGAATATTATAATAATATGTTAAAAGAAAAGAAAAATGATATCAAGGGCACATGGCAAATCTTAAATAATGTTATTGGAAATAAATCTGTATCCACTGGCCTGCCCAGTCACTTCATTGATGACAAAAATAAGGTTGTAAAAAACATGAACGAAGTGGTACATGAATTCAACTCTTTTTTTGTAAATGTCGGACCTAATCTTGCAAGGACTATTCCAAAACAACACGATGGGCAAAAAGAGGATGGCGGAATTGGGGGAAGTAAAGTGTTGCAGTCAATGTTTCTGGGAGAGATAAACGAAATTAAAATTAGATCCGTTGTAGACAAATGCAAAAATAAGCCTTCGACAGATAGTGATGGGATCGACATGACAATAGTGAAAACGACTATTGACTGCATAATTAAACCGCTAAGCTACATCTTTAAACTTTCATTTCAGACAGGTATTTTTCCTGATAGCATGAAAATAGCTAAAGTTATCCCACTTTTCAAAACAGGGAACAAAAGCCAATTTACCAACTACAGACCAGTGTCCTTGCTTTCACAATTTTCAAAGGTCCTTGAGAAATTGTTTGTCCAAAAATTTGATAATTTTATTGAAAAAAATGAGTTATTGAGTGAGAGTCAGTATGGATTTAGGAAAAATCGAACTACAGCTTTAGCTTTAATGAAAATAACAGAAGAAATTACAACAGCTATAGAAAGAAAGAAATACACAATAGGTGTATTTATTGACTTAAAAAAGGCATTTGACACCATAGACCATTACCTATTAATTTCAAAATTACATAGACTAGTTCTAGATTGGTTAAAAAGTTATTTAGATAACAGACAACAATATGTAGAATTTGCTGGTAATACATCGGAGTGTATGAACATAGAATGTGGTGTCCCGCAGGGCTCGGTTTTAGGGCCTAAACTTTTTATTTTGTACATCAATGACAAATGTGAAACGTCAACATTATTGCAATTTGTGTTGTTTGCAGACGACACAAATTTATTTTGTTCAGGAGATGACTTAAACATTTTAGCAAAGTGTATTGGACATGAAATGGTCAAACTTAAAAGATGGTTTGATGAAAATAAGTTAACCCTAAATTTGAATAAAACGAAGTTTATGGTTTTTGCTAATAGAAAAAAAGATGAAAACATTTTCAGGGTTTCTGAATTTCGATTCTTAGGGGTGACGCTGGATGAAAACCTGACATGGAAATCACACATAGCACATGTTAAAACCAAAGTGTCTAGGAATATTTCTGGTCTAAACAAGACAAAGTATTTGCTAGATTACAAGGCATTGAGGATGTTGTACTGTTCACTCATTTTGCCATTTTTCATTTATTGTATAGAAGTGTGGGGCAACACGTATATGAGCAACATAAAGCCATTGTCAATATTACAGAAAAGGGCAGTAAGAATAATTCAATAAAGCTGACTCAAGAGAACACACCAACAGACTGTTTTTTAAGTCAGGACTCTTGAAACTCAAAGACATAGCTGAGCTGCAGACATTATCAGTAATGCAAAAAGCAGAATGTTACCAGCATGTTTACAACAGTTGTTTGTTTTTGGATCAGACAAGGAAGACCACAGAAGGAAATTAAATTTTAAGCATCCATATGCAAGGACTACTCTTAAACAAATGTGTATTTCGGTAGTTGGTGTACAATTGTGGAATTCTCAACAAAAGGATCTAAAGAATTGTATATGTATTTTTCAGTTAAAGAAATTGTATAAATTAAGAAAGATGGGACTATATGAAGCAGAATGTGAATAAGTCTATGTCCTCTGGTCCTTCATGTTTTTCATGTCTTTGATGTGATGTCCCCTCTGTATTTGCGGGTCCCATTGCCATTGTTATTGTTGTTATTGTTATTATTATCATCATGCGTCGCTTTCCACCTTCTTCTCCAGTAGGAGTCAGATGAGGGTTTTGCACTTTTCTTTTCCTTATACATGATGTTTTGGTGTTGTTTTGTTTCTTTCCGTTAACCGTCAAGTGGGAAATAAGTTTTTTTTTTTTTTGTGTTTCTCTTAGTATCCTAAGATACTGTTATGTTTGGCTGTGAAAAAATAAGAAAATATATATATTATTATGAAGGGCAGACCATCTATTTGTAATTATTTGTTTTTTTTAGAAAGGGGCAGGTCACATAAGATTTTATTCTTCTCCCTGCTCCTTTTCGCTCAATGGTAGAGTCATGTTTTGTGGCAATTATTGTACATTTGGTTTTGCGTACCATGAGCGGGACAAATAAAAATGAAATGAAATGAAATATACATCGATACAACATTACGTGTTGATAGAAATCAACACGTAATGAAATAAGACCCCACGGTTTGATGATTGATAGGTGTGTGGGCTGTCTTTCATTTTGACACACAGAACAATGGGGGCTATCCACCCTTATCCACAAAGTAAAGTAATTCACACAGCCTCTTCCCTCTTCTCTCTGTGAGGAGCAGCAGGTTCAGCTTTCAGAACAAAGTAACAAAAAACTAAAATGGCATTCATTTTTTAAATATGTCGTGGAGTAATAGATTTATTTATTTTTCTTCTCAAGAGAGTACCAGAATGTGTATTTTATGTTAGTATTTAAAAAAAAAAACAGACCTCACTGCAGGGGTTGGGTTTTCAGCATGTCAACACTTTCACCTGTGGGTAAATTGCAGGATTGGCTCCAGGTCGCCCCTTTTATTTACTACAAGACAAATGTGCCTTTTTATTTCATACAGTTCAATTTGGATTGAGACAGGGAAATAATCTAAACCTCACGTGTGGCGTTTCACTCTCAAGGGGGGCATGTATGTAATTACATTGCAAATACTGACTTGAGCCCCACCACTGTATGGGTTAGCCCTAACATAGATTACCCAACACAAATACTCTGGCCCCGCCACTGTTTGCGGTCTACAATGACAGAGAAGAGCCTGTCAAGTTTGGCTGTACTCAGCATTATATCAAAACGCACCATAGCTTTAAATAGTTTGTGAGGTCGTTTTGCTGATCAAGATGGTAATCGCCACATTCAGCTGTAATAGGCATGCCAACTTGATGCTCTGCTCACGGATGAGTCGATGAGAATAACAAACTGTTAAGATGATGACCTTACGTGTGTATAATATTTTTCTTCTTTGTGGGGTTCTGCCCCCAAAAAACAGTTTCAAGTCCTGAGAAGGTCAAATAAGACGGTGTGTAAAACTACACTGCCCAGCTAAAAACAAGGTAACCACTTTGATTTAACTAGGCCAGTAGGTAAGGACATTCCACTGGATCATAACTGCAGCGATGTATATGTTTTAGCTGAATACACGTTTTTTAACCCTAACTGATGCAGTTAGTCACTTCTTTAATGTTTGTTCTTTCTGATGTAAAGTCAAGGTTGTAACTGTTTGCAATTAAGTCGTGGGGCGCTGAACTGTTCTTTTGATTATTTTGATTTATGATAGTAATTGCTTGTCTTTCAAAAATGTAAAGGAGGGTGAGCAAGCATCTTGAGGAACGTTCATCATTAACTCCTCCAAAAAATATAGTTTATTTAATAATAACACTGAATATGTGAATCATAACAGTGATTGACAGCTGATAGGAATAATATGATTGTTAATAGTATCATATTCTTACAGACACACATCGATGAGACAGTTAATTAATGTACTTATTGCAGCTGTCTGCATAGATTTTGTACCCCTGCTGGTCTAAGAGTGAAACCAACTAATTCAGTTAAAATTCATTAAATGACGTCTGCCACCTTATATAGTTATATTTATGGCTTTACTGATGTGCCACAATAATTTCACCTATGTTATTGAGTTAAAATATTAATATTGTGGCTTTCCAAGTTAACATTGTTGATATGACTGCGATTAAATCAGCATATCAGCATTGCCACCCCTCAAATTCTCCTGCAACCCTCTTGCCACCCCATGAATATTTGTTTAGATCCGCCCCTGCATGTTATCATGGTCCTCTTTTGTCCTAAAGACCTTACATGGATATGATATAGAGGAGAGCTCTTCTTCGGGAACATCCTCTCCCCTACTTTGTAACATCCAGTCATTAAGCCCATATCCGTTATCCTGGTGATAATAAGGGGAGGCTACATCAGACTTGGTTTTTTCTCAGATCCATGGCTAGTTTTCAACGGTCGTCTTAGTGGGGTCCTTAGTTTTATATGATTTGCTGAGTGGGGTGGGACTTATTGCATTGAGTGGGAGGAGTCATATGTAGAAAGTACTCTGTTTGAGTAGATTTCGTTAAGATTCTGACTCTTAATGGCAGTTTGTGATTTTGAGGCTATTTCAGTGAAACAAGGCTGTTTTGAACATTTGACAGATTTATGCTTAATTCTCTCAAAAAGATACTGGAAGATACACTTTTGTGTTTAAAAGCTGACCACTACCATGAAGTACTCTGTTTGAGTAGATTTAGTTAGGATTCTGACTCCTAATGGCAGTTTGTCATTTTGAGGCTATTTCAGTGAAACAAGGCTGTTTTGAACATTTGACAGATGTATGCTTAAATTCTCTGAGAAAGTTACTGAAAGATACACTTTGTGCATAAAAGCTGAAAAAAGTAGATAATGAAGTACTTTGTTTTAATAGATTTAATTAGGATTCTGACTCTTAATGGCAGTTTGTGATGTTGAGGCTATTTCAGTGAAACAAGGCTGTTTTGAACATTTGACAGATTTATGCTTAATTCTCTCAGAAAGTTACTGAAAGATACACTTTTGTGTTTAAAAGCTGACCACTACCATGAAGTACTTTGTTTTAGTAGATTCCGTCAAGCATCTGACTCTTAATGGAAGTTTGTCATTTTGAGGCTATTTCAGTGAAACAAGGCTGTTTTGAACATTTGACAGATTTATGCTTAAATTCTCTGAGAAAGTTACTGAAAGATACACTTTTGTGTATACAAACTGAAAAGTAGATAATGAAATACTTTGTTTTAGTAGATTTCGTCAAGCATCTGACTCTTAATGGTCCTCTCTAAATTTCATTCAGGGTTTGTTTTAAAATGATTTGTGCTTTGTGTGTACACACAGAAAACACTGAAAACACAAAAAAACCATACTAGTGTTTTCTGTGTGTCTGTGTTTCTGCGTTTCTGTGGGTGTATAATACGCACGTTTCAATATACATTTATCCTACATCTTCCCTGTTATCCTCCCCTTGTTATAATGAAGACAACAGTGCATGTGAAGGACTGTAATACACATGTATCAGACACGCTCCCCTTGCTATAATGAAGACAACAGTTTTTAAATGTAAAAAACAACACTTTTTTAATTTCTTTTAAATGTCCTATTTACATTTTTATTTTTTCACACACAAAAATCAATAGATATACTGATTGTAACATCCCCAGGACCGTCTCCAGCTTAGAATTCCCCATATTACTGGAAATATCATGATGGAGTTTTTTCACTTCAGTCAAAATATTCATGTGTATGCTGTTTTCGACACAAAGATGCATCACATCTACAAACAGAGCATACAGTGAGAGCACATGATACACTTTTGATGTTTGTTTCATTTCTGTGGTAATGTTACAGAATGTTTCGGAAAATGAAGATTCCAGGACCACTTTAAATGTTTCGTTTACAATCGTTTCCCAATTACCCGGAATAGTACTGCCAGAACGAACGATATCCATAATGTCTTCCAGTTTACAAACTTCAGCCATTCTTTTTACACAAGGGTCACTACTCATTCTGTTTTCAATCGTCCTCATCACCACACTTATTAAAAGGGTATTGACTACATTATGATCTATATATATTCAGCGTTTTGCATAGTAGTTTCCCATTTTATTTTACTTTAAAGAAAAAAAGTCAATGTATCGAACAAATCCCTGGCTTTAGTCAACTGCTGATTATTAGTCTTCTTCTTCTCCATCCAACTCGGCATGGATCCTTTCAAGTCTCTCCTTGAGGCGTCTGCAATTTTTTAAATTGTGAAGAAAAGCCTCCGAAGCGCCTTGGATCCTCCAATCATCCGTGAAAATGTCTTTATCAATAAGAGTCTGGTCAATCTCAGTAATGAAGTCGGTGAGCCAGAGTCTTTTCATTAACGCTTTGTAATTGTTTCTGAAGAAAACATCGGGCATGTCATTCAGAAAATCGTGTTGCCTCTGGCCGGGGTGACTGACTCGGCACCCGTTGCAGATTTCTTCTCTGTATCGATGTATCACCCTCTCCACAATATCAACCAACACCGATTTCACTGTGTTCATAAACAGAGATGTCTTGGCCCCCGGAGTAACATCAGCAGCAGTAGTACTGCAAGATTCGGGTGTCCAGAATGGTGGTGATGATGGTAGACCAGGAGTCTGTTCCTGGCTGCAACTCGCGGGGGGAGTCTTGGTTTTTCTCAGATCCATGGCTAGTTTACAACGGTCGTCTTAGTGGGGTCCTTCGTTTTAGATGATGTGCTGAGTGTAGGGTGGGACTTATTGCGTTGAATGGGGAGGAGTCATCTGGAGAATTGAAAGTTTTTAAAAAAGTTCTTTAAGCGTTGTAGCTTTTTCATCTATCATTTCCAACCAAGCAGCAATAGGTCAAATTTAAGAATAAGTAATAGTTTTGTCAAGATTTTACGGAAAAAGTCAAAAGTATAGTTTGTCAGAAATAAGGAAAAGTCATTGTGTACAAATAGTATGTTGAAAATCAAAAAGAAAAGAAAACTCAATTCATTACAAATTAATGAATATTTTACCCAGTTCTAAAGTTTTGCACGCCTTAAAGAAAACCCCATTCCTTACCAAGTACTTCATATTATACCCTTTGTTAAGTGTTGCGTACATCAAGGTGTATCTTAAAGTATCTTGGTAGCAGAAAATAACTAAAAATATGTAAGGTTATCAGAAAAGAAAAAACCTTGTTTAACTGAACAAGTGTTTTAAAAAAAAAAACCCTGCCATTAAAAGAAACCGAATTTTACCCCCTAAACCATTTGTATTATATTTTTGTTTTCCTAATAAAGACAGAGTCACCTGAATTCATTTTGTCTCCATACCTTTTTATTTTTTTTTACATTTTGTAACAATCTTTAAACATTTGTAGAGAACAAACACTGTGGTTAAAATGAGTGTCTTTATGACGTCTCTCACACCGTTGGTATTTTTCACAAAAATCATTTTTAAACACATCATCTTGATACAGAGATAACACATTTTTTTTCGTAAGACAACCCCGATGCTCTTTTACCTAGGCAGAAACAACACAAAGCTTTTATTTGAGGGGTCCTTAGTTTTAAATGATCTGTTGAGGAGGGTGTGACTTGTTATATTGAGTGGGAGGCGGAGTCCTCTGCAAAAGTGAGAGTTTTTTTCACCAGTATAATGTCCATCGATGTCTGACTCTGTTTAAAAAGTTCTTTAAGCTTTTCCATCAATCATTTTCAGCCAAGCAGTCAGAGGCACCCGCAAGGATGTCTGAAAACCCCGCATGTAGAGTTGAAATACTCCAAAACAAAATCATCAGAGGGGTCCTTCCCCAGCGTCACCAAACGGCTTGCGCGGTAATACCATCACCCCGATGGTCCGCTTTTAGTTTTCCAGACGGTGCTTGTCAGGACTCTTCTCACTTCTGGCGGCGGGGGAATATCTCCTTCTTCTCCCTCCACATTGAGGGGCAGCGGTGAAAACTCTTCTTTGATCTTGCATGCTGTCTGCGTTTCTTTGCTTTTTTTTGGCAAATATCTTGTACACCGCTTTTTCCACTATGGTTTCTTGATGCACTACTTCTTCCGATACAGTGGTTGCATGGAGATCTCTGGAAGACACCAGAGTTAACACAGCCCATTCTGTTGAGGTCAGTGTCGCTTTAACACTACGGGGTCCATACGTTTCTCCATTCTTCAGATTGTAGAAATGCAGTTCATTCGCCATATAGTTGAATACATAACCCCAAACATCACCATTTTTCAGAGTCCATTCTTCATGAAGTTCTTCGGCTGGAGGCGTCTGAACCCGGCACAGATACTGCATTCGTTTCTTGATTGGCGCTCCGGACGGATGGCGGTAAGTTGTCACAGGCGTCTCGCTGATTAAACCCATGTCGAGGCGTCTCTTGGCCATTTTTCTTTTTTGAAAGGTGACTTGGTGAGTGGAAATGACTGTCTTGTTATTTAGTTTGAGCGTATTTATTTTTTCATCTATTTCCATCCCCTTACTTTTAAATGATCTGGTGAGGAGGGTGGGACTTGTTATGTTGAGTGGGAGGCGGAGCCCTCTGTAAAAGTGAGAGTCTTTTTCACCAGTCAAACCTTTTTTTTGTTGCATACAGCAAATTCTAATATTACACCCATACAACCTCACATAACTTCATATTGGGCTTCCTTATAGTTGTGTGAAGTAATTATAAAAAAGACAAGATCATGTTTTTTTAATTGCTTTATTATTTCCCTCTTTACGTATTTGAAAAGTACACAACCGGGGGAGAAATCTGCCACTTCCTCAAAGAGCCCCTCCTCCAGCACACATGAACGCACTCACATGACCAAAAGAGGGCACGAGATAAGTTTGTGCACAGATCTTCGGCTGTACAGATGCGGCATTCGTTTCTTGACTGGAGCCCCGGACGGATGGCAGTAAGTTGTCACAGGCTGATTAAATCCGTATCGAGGCGTCTCTTGGCCATTTTTCTTTTTTGAAAGGTGACTTGGCAAGTGGACATTACTGTCTTTTTAATTAGTCTGCATGGATTTCTATTTTCACCTAATTCCACCCCCCACTATCTGCCGGCCTCATAGCCAAAGGAAGGGGTGGAGAAAGGGGGAGAGGCCTGGGCTGGGAGGGGGCGGGGGCTAGACAGTCTCACACCATAACTTCAAAGAGACACCTAGATTAACATCAAAGGCTTATAACACACCAGTGTGAAATCACACCTGCCTGTTATAACACCTCACATCAAAGGGCAAAACATCAAAGGCTAATTAGATTAGTCAACTCTGAGGGGACAGGGGCCAGACAGCATAACTTCAAAGAGACTGCCTTAATCAACACATCAAAGAATTAGACAACAATGGCACTACACAGGGGGGCTTTTCACACCTACCTGTTATAACAACTCATATCAAAGGATTAGACTACAAAGGGGTGTGAGGGGACAGGGGCCAGACAGCATAACTTCAAAGAGACTGCCTTAATCAATACATCAAAGGATTAGACAACAAAGGCACTACACAGGGGGGCTTTTCACACCTACCTTTTATAACACCTCACCCCCTCACATCAAAGGATCTCGAACAAAGGGAGGCGGGACTTAGCTCATTAACATAATTGTACCCACTCACATCAAAGGATCTCGAAACAAGGGAGGCGGGACTTAGCTCATTTGCATAATTGGGGGCGTGTCACCTGTCACTGTTCATGCATACTAATGTGACGAAAGCGGGATCCTTACTACTACTTACTGTGTTTCATTTTACAGTTAAAACACTATTACCATAAACACAAATACAGTAGCCCAGTGGTTCTCAACCTTTTTTGTCTTGTGTACCCCCTGAGCCTTTTGTCATACCATGAGTACCCCCTCACTCATACTGCTGATGATCCTTCACAAGTAAAACGTAACTGATTATTGAATGAAAATAACTTTATTTCATCTCCTTAATTTGAACATCTAATTCTCAGGTATTTTCTTAATTTTAATTTAAATCACTCAATAAAAATAAATAAAAATGAATATGTTGCCTTGAAAATAAATAATATAATCAAATAAATACATATGAAATCAAAATAATCAACTTATCTTTGCTATATATATATATATATATATATATATATATCTTGTAACATTTAGGCTTAAACCATGGAGCCCCTTTGAATAAGTCCCCTTTAAACAGGCATTTAAACTTTAATTCAGGAACAAAACACAATATCCAGAATCAGTATAGGCCTAGCAGTTTCTTTTCACCAGTCATTTACAACTTTTTAAGCACAGTTAGTATATGTTTATAAAACGGACAAGTCAAATCAAGCAATCTGATGTTTCTTAGCCGTGATATAATGAGCGTATATCCAGGGAATAGTTGTTGTTACTTTTCACAAATCAGTATCCCTCCGCGTCTGAGAACCGTTATAAAATCCTAAACTAAACTTTATATAGTAAACTAACTAACTAACTAACTAACTAACTAACTAACTAACTAACTAAGCTTAAGATGGAAACATGTAAGGTTAACTTCGCCCTCCGGGGTGGGCTTACTATGGAGGAGTAGATTGAGAAGTTCCTATCTCCAGAAGGAAAAAAAAGCACCTAAACGACGACATCGCTATCTGTTATTGTTGTTGCATAGCAACCACCTCGCACTCTGTGCAGAGGCAACGGAGGGACGGTTTTATTTTATTCCCGGGCTGATTTTTAGTCCCAGTCCGCCACTGAACGTAGCTATTATGAAAGGTAGTTGTAAATCAAACAAGTGCAGTACATGCTATGTTATAAAGCCATGGAGGGCGGGAGTTCATAAACCAAAGAGTAACCGCCCTTACGGGACGCTGTAATAAGTAAAGCGAACGCACCCGCAAGGACACTTGGCCTCCTATTGGTTGAGGGATTTTGACAGGATTGTTGCACAAAAGTATCGAGCGCGCACAGAATAAGTCTGAGAGCAGAACAAATCTGTAAACAATATATCTGAGTGCAAGCGTACAGTTTGAGCAGAAGCAGAGCAACGTGCAAGCACTATTTGAGTGCGAGGACAGGGTTTGAGGGAAATAAATACATAAAGTATGCTCTCAAATGTAAATACCACGCTCTTGAATAAAGATAGGGAATAACCCCCATAGTTTATGTCCGACGCATCTTTGTAACGCACCAAGGACAGGAGCTGCGCTTCTCATCTGTCATGTCATCCAGCTGCAAAGCGAACTGACCGGCTAGTTTTATTTTGTTCACCACTTGTCCAATTATATTAACAGACATATCATTGATCCGACGGGATACGGTGTTATTCGACAGGGGAACTTTCTTGAGTGCTTCGGCTGCTTTCTTGTCTATCATCATTTGGGCCAACGCAGTCGCTGCAGGGAGAATGAGCTCCTCAACAATAGAGTGAGTTTTTATTTATTTAGCCACAAGCAGGGACACGGCGTGAGATGTCTCGAGTGCTTTCATTCACACATTCGTGGCTTTCATCATTACTGTCTGGCTCGACTTAAATTCCGACAGCTTTCGTCTGTAAAATTATTCCCTTTTATCGACACTTCCCGAGTGTTTGGTGCTCTGGTGTCTCTGTAAATGCGCTGGCTTCATCACACTATTAGCCAGGACTTCACCGCAAAAGAAGCACTGAGGCTGCGGGGGGTCCGCAGAAGTATAAATGAATCCAAATAATATGTTTCACTGTACTGCCTTGGTTTCAGTTTGGCCTCTTTCTTACGTTTCTCGGCGGGCTCCTCTGAACCCTGGCCTCAATCCAGAGCAAGCGGACGTTTCAGTCATTTATCCATAGCGCAGACCTACCAGTATTTTTCTGGCTGCAGGTAAGCAGCTGTTTTCATTGTGGGATTTTGGCGCGGTTGTGCGTGCCACAGACTATTGTCTCCCTAGGGAAACAAATCGCGCACTATCATTTTTGACGGGATTATTTTTGTTTTTACTTGTCACCTTGGAATTCCACGTACCCCCTACAGTTCCCTCGCGTACCACTAGGGGTACGCGTACCCCCGGTTGGGAAACACTGCAGTAGCCTACTTGGAAGTTACTGTGTTTCATTTTACACTGTTACTGTAAATAACAACTTGTAAATACTGTGATTACCTTTACAGTATGTAACTGGCAGCAATTGACAAGTTACTTACTGTAATTCATTTTACAGTAAGTAACTTGTCAATTGCTGCCAGTTAAATACTGTGAATTTCACGGTTCGTTTCTTACAGTGCAGACACCAAAGATACATTTTGGGGAAGCTGGGTCAGCCTGTCGCAGTGTCCATGGGCCAGACACTTAATCCCAAATTGCCCACAGTATTGAGTAAGTCGCCTTGGGTAAAAGCGTCTGACAAGTGACATGTAAGGTAATATAAAGAACCTCTACGTTGAGTTGTCCCTCCGTCCTTGCCCTCTAACATGAACAGTAGTTATTGGCCAACACATTACTGAAGATTATAATGATAGAGATATCTGTCAGGATGATATCAGCTGAGGTAAATATTTCATGACTTCACTCAGGCACAGAGGACACTGTCGACCCGCTCTGTCACTGATGTAACAGAGTGTAATCACAATATCATTCATTTCATTTAACCCACACTCTGCTGTGGATTTGTTTGGTCAAAAGCCAATGTCTTTAAACCGCATTGTTCATAACAAAATGAATCATAGGTTTCATTTGCTGAGGTTCTATGGTTATCTAACTGACGTCTAAATGATAGCATACCTTACCTTAGTATGACTCATCAGGCAACACATTACACAACAGGATCACAAACACAAAGCTGGATAAAGAACACGTTATTGCTGTGGATAACTGTGTGAATGAATGTTAAAATACTGCTGTGTTGGAGCTAATTCATTTTTGATGAGCAGCGATGATCCAGCTTCCAGCCCTCTGGAGGAAGACAGCACATTCACAGATTCTGCGAGAGACACCAATTAATTCCGCATTTAAAGGGAAAGTTCATGGGGCTGTATCGAATACGTATTGTCAGTGTGGAGATACAGGAGTTAAGACTAGAGAGCAATGTTCTGCTGTGGGAGGGGGCAGCAGCAACATGTGTTTTATCCACCTAAAACACATTTAGTTTTTTCATTGCTTTAACTTGATGTGAGACAGCTCTTCCCAACAGAGAACTGAATTGAATGATATGAATTGCTGGTCAAACAATAATGCAACAAACTAGCTGATCAAGGCCAAGGTTGGTAAGGATGTATTTGGCTCATACTGACATGAGCCAAATACAGATCTGACTCACCTCCCTCACACTGGGCTTTTGCCACTAACGTTCTTCCATCTCTTATGACTCAGCAAAAACATAAACACCTCAAACACCAGGAGGGGCCCACACAAACCAAGGGGAACGAGTCATATTTAATGAATAAGCTCTTGCATACAGGGAAACCAGATGTTCTGATATGTGGAGGCATGGACGCTCCTTGCAGCTGGCATGTGTTCGGTCTACCGACAAACAGGGCAAGACACAGACAGGAAGTAGGCTGTTAATGTCAGTGCTTATTTACTGTCACTGGGAGGGCTGTTGCATCCTCGGAGCCACAGCCGCATTTTCCATAGACAGCTGCATCTTAATGGGCAGCGTACACATAATAAAGAAGGGTTTGGCAGAGGAATGGATGCAGTGGAGACGGACACATCCATTTTCACCCTGGGAATTGTCTTGAACGCTACTGTACCCAGAAAGCAGTTTTTTTGTAGAGAAAAAGGCGATATGTTTTAAACAAAAGGGGAATGGAGCTGTTGGTTGCAGCTCAAAGATGCTAACATGCTGCACTAGAGCTGAGCTGCACACTACACATACATCTAACTGTTACCATAAGCAACACCTGCCACACAACCATAGACTGTATATATAAAGCACCTGACATGTGGTCATGTGATCTATTGATAATATACATAGAGTAATAATAATAATATCCAAATATTTTTCGAATTTTTGTAAAAGGTTTAGTGGTCAGGCATTTTGGAAACATTTCTGCAAAAGGAAAAATCTATTTGGGATGTAAACAAATGCTGTATACAAATAATGTTCATAGAATAATAGTCATTGCAGTCAAGGTTTAACTCTTCAACTGATAACTTACCCATCTGTGTTTAGTATTAATGCATGCGTCTATATGCATTTGGAATGAGATACTGAACACATCTGAAGTATATAGTGAAAGCTCATCTTCAAATTAAACATATTCACATTCAGGAGACAAAACAGGAGGTGCTGTGTGTGTGTGTGTGTGTGTGTTGCTGGGAGGAGGGGAGGGGGAAGGGGGGTGATTTGCAGGCCTAATGTCTAATGTCTGCGCTGCCTCAGCCGGCCGCTGGTGGCTTCCATTCACTTATGAGACTGCAGCTCCAAGGAACACACACACCCCCCCCCCCACACACACACACACACACGACATGTTTTTTAATTTATTCAACTCACAAAATCAGCAATGTTTGCAAACAGCAGAGTTTTTGAAAAGTAAAAGCAGTGCACTTGTGAAGTAAGACAAATTACACACAAAACCTACAAGTAGCTACACATTATAATAATATAATTATCTAATTTGCACTTATTGTAAGAAGCTTTACATTTGATGGCTTATTTTTGAATGCCAATACAGATGGTGTGGCCCTCTACTGGCTGGGGGCCGTGCAGCAGACCCCCGGCTGTAATAATGACTACATGCAGTATGATATATTGTTCATTATAACAGTCAACGAGAGAAAAGGCTATTGTAATGTATAAGGTTTCCTGAGCATCTTTCTGATTCATTTCACATATATTAATGTTGATCCTACCTAAATAAGTGCAAAACAGACTTAATGAATAAAACATGACGTACTGTAAGATGCAAATCATAAGCTTGTTTTAAACACAGAAAGAATAGTGGGGAATAATAACAGGAAAATCAAAAAGGCCGTGTTAAAATCTTGCGGAGAAGTTTTTTTCATTTGACGATTGATTTGCTCTGCAATTACGTCATCTTGCCGCCGCCCTCCTTCTATATTGATTTATTGGTACAAAATCGATGAACAAACACCTCAGTGTTTCCCCTACCATTGTCTTGGAGGGGCGCTGCGCCCCGCCAACGGAGCCCCGCACCCCTCCTGACATGCAAGGTGTTTAACAAAAAAATTATAATTTTTTTTTTCTTTAATAATTTTTTTATTTGTAATATATATATATATTTCACCAAATTGTATCTAATCTATATCTACTGTCACTTTTCACATTGAACATGTGCTCTTTTATTAAATAAACTAAACGCTTTCATTTGAAGTTGTGGGTTTAGTGTTTTTGACCCTAAGAAACACTGATGCATTAATCAATAACAATAATCCACAGCTCCTCTCTCTGCTCCAGAGGATTACAAAAATATATCCCAATGCCATTTTATTTTACCTTTGCTTATTGTGTCTCTCTCTGAGAAGTCTTGTTTAGAGGCTGTGAATCAATTGCACATTGTCAATATCAGATTTATATTCCGCCATGACAATAACTCGCTTTAAAATAACAATAAGCAACGCTTCTTTAATCCAATACAATGACTCCAACTATAAAGGTGTCGTACACACATTTAAAACTGAGCATGTCAGTGGCACACAGTGACGGCCTGTTACCTGGCTGCCTCAGTTTATCCCTCATCACTAGACCAGTTAAAGACTGATGTACCCATTACTCAGTTAGAAGCTGTTTTCCAGGTTCTCTGAAGCGTACTGTTCGGCTGTCATTACTATATTTAATCTATTCCCCAAATGACTCACAGCCCTCTGTACACACTAAGCTCCATATTATCATCATGCCCTCACTTCATCCCTGTCCTTAAGAAATGACGCAGGAATCAGACGACTTCTTTGGGCTCGGGGTGGGTGGGGGAGATGGACTAAATCTGGATGTTCTGTTAACTGAGGGGTAGTTTGTGGAGGTGCTGGGTTGGTATGACGGTGTACTGGGTTGGTATGACGGTGTACTGGGTTGGTATGACGGTGTACTGGGTCGGTATGATGATGTACTGGGTTGGTATGACGGTGTACTGGGTCGGTATGACGATGTACTGGGTTGGTATGATGATGTGACACTGGGTTTGGGAGCTGGTCTTGGTGCTGGTACTGGTGTCGGTGCTGGTACTGGTGCAGCAACTAAAAAGACCAGTGGGTGCGTGCTCTTGTACTGCAGCAGGTACTCGGGGTAGATCTGGTTTGAATCGAACACAACAAAGATTGAAGGCTTGATTTCATCGTCGACGCAGCTGTCGTACAGGTTGATGACCCCCCCGTCTTTGGAAGGAGGTTTGCGGTAGCCGGAGCTCCCTCTGGTGTAGTCCCCCACCAGCACCCGCGACACGAACATGGATTTGACATGAGAGTCCTCGGTGTAGCTGTGGGAGTATTTTGCGTCCCGGGCAAAGTAACTGCCTACGATTGGACAGAGAAGAGAATCAAAATGTTAGAATCTTTATTAACCTTTTCTCAGAATTAAAAAGAAAATGTTATTTACACGTGACCCTAATCCTCTTGCGTATACCTGTTTGTCTATATAATGATATTAAATGTACTACCAAACCAGAGACAAAAACAAACACTCTTTAATAAAACTAATGGGCAGCTATAACAAGGGATATGGTGCCTTTAAATGTGTCTGCATGTCGACTGTGATGGTAGGGTGTTAGGATAACTTACTGTAAGTTACACTCCCATCCTCTTAAGAGCAAACACTTTTTATTTAATACAACTGCATGTTATGTTATCAAGTCAGGAATGATTAGTTCTTCATCTCACCTTGGCCAAAAGCAGTTCCATTAACTCCACACACTCTCCAGTCAAAGTTTTTGTGGCAGATGACGGCTACATATTCAGATTTAGTGCCATGAAAAAGCTTCTTTTCTGTCACATTGTGCCCGTTGTTGTTGTCCTTCATCTGTTTGTTCTTCCTTTATTAAAAAAAAACAAGTTAGACTTTGAATTGAAATCTAGTTGACACATTGAGGAATGCATGCTAATGTGAAAAGTGAGACTGAGTAACGTTGGGGGGGTGGAAAGAATGTGCTATATGTGGACACAGGTCGTTACTCTTTGTACCACTACACACAGAGGTTGCGGTCGAATAGTCCATTTAGCTTAGGAACCTTCCTAAGGGAGTGAAATGACCCGGAAGTCCCTCAGTGGCAGCCATGATAAGTGCCGTTCAAATTCTCTAGATGATAGGAAAGGAGTTTTCAAACTTCCTTTATAACCTCCTTTAGCTTAGGAACCACTGGACCTCCCTCACCGAAAGGAGAGGAGAAAATGCTGCCCCACAATGCATTGCAGTCGCAGCATTTGCCGTCACACAACAGTCGGCCGTTCACGGAAACAATCGATTATGACGGAGAAATGATATCATGAAAGTTACGGTGCTTATTAAGCTTTTTAAAACGTATGTGGTAAGTTGCCAAAGTGCATTGTTTTGAACGTTCATCAGTATTATAATTAAATAGTGAAATATGAACGTTAGTTTTTACTGAAATGATCAAATAAAGTCAACATTCCACTGAGCTGTGTGGGCTTTGTTCAACTTTTAAAAGATGTTTGAATGGTGATATACTCAGTGATAGCTGTTAAGGACTAACGTTTATAATAAATACATTTGTATTGATTGTAAGATATTTTCATAGTTCATACAATCATACGTATTGGGATCATTTGTATTAATGTGGACCGGAGGGAGAGGGGGACGAGCAGAAGTTTCACTTTCCTTTTTTATTTCAATTCCAACTTTGGTCATGAAGAATATGTTTCTCTGTTGTCCCCGTTCATAAAGCAAAGCAACCGCATCAGAGCACGATGCAGAGTCTCTAGATGAGTTTACAGTAGTCCCTCGTTCTTATTAAACATCCATGTTGTAGTCCGCTGTATAGAAAACTGTAGTTTCCATAGTTTCCCCTCAGCAGCAGACGCACAAAATGACGTCCGCTGGCGCATCATAAACACGTCGGATAGTGAAAGTGCAGTCGATTCTCTAAAGTACCGCAGTCTCTTCTCCTAAGTCCTTTTGAATTCTCCTATCCACTATCCCTTAACCCCGTGACGTTTCACTCAGAGGTCAAGGAATAGACGATAGGGTTAGACGTTAGGAGCTGATTGTTGGATTATTCGACTGCAACCAGAAAATCTGTTGTGGCAGCGGGGTGTGGTTGGAGTGATGGGAGTGGCTCAGCCGGAGACCAGACAGCTGATCAGAATCAGGTAATCAGGCTCTCAGTAAAAAGCATGCTGTTAACCTGGTTCTGGGCTCTTGCAGTAGATTGGGTCCTGAGAGGAGGACCGTCACTCTCCAAGCCACGTCCGGAAATAGAGGAGCAGACCGGTGTTCATGTGAACCCCTTTTGTGTTGACGCCCTCAGTTTGAAATAAACGTTGCTTGTTTTCCAAACCGACCTTTTTCATCCATAATTTGTATCCCTATCGTGAGCTGGAACGCTCTGTCTTTATTTCTTTATAATGCCTGGCTTTAACAACCAGAAAGCATATACAATGATAAACCCAGCTATCACACACACAATCACACAGCTGGATTATAAATTCAGATGCCAAACACAAATCTTCTCAAATCATATACATACAACTGAAAGGCTTCCCAAAGAGCTTTGTTCTGAATCCTTTCTATTTCCACGATGTCAAAGCCTCTCATGGTGTTACAGAAGAGGGTTTCAATCTCCATATATTCGCCTGAGGTGCGATGGAGGGAGACTTTCTGTAAACACAAAGGGAAAATAAATGATTATTACCTATGGCAAACATGTGCATAGACCAGTATAGACCAGTATAGACCAGTATTGTAGGAGCTATCTTGATGAGCAATACCAAAATGTAAATGTCAAATTGACTCCGGATCCTAATAAATAGCTCAGCCTATCAGTGTCTCGACCCTTTTTGTTCTCTTTCTTGCCTTGTCATTTGTATGGGTCTTCTCGTTTATAACATCCAAAATGAGGGTCCTACCTTTGCTTGCACGTTTCAGTATTTTACCGTGAAATGTTTTGTTACGACCCGTGTATATCTTAAGAGGCTCTATCATGCTTTTGGGGGGTTTCTTTTTCGTGTAGTGTGTAGCGCTCCAACACATTAGGTTCATCCCAATTGATTATTTCCCCTCCTCCTTTCCCTCACTCGTGTCCCTTCCTCGCGTCTTAGCTCTGCCCCCGTAAGACGCGAGCGAGACACACGAGGATGAGTTGGGATGTCCTCGTTCACTCCAGTGTCATCATAAACAACGCCCTTTACTTCTGGTGCGTGCAGTTGTATCTCCGGTCACTGGACTCCCCTCCACATCAATCCCTTCAAACCTGGGATTTAGTTTCACATTGAAATGATGTCGTCCATCTCTTCTATCCATCTCTTTTATTATAGTTTTCTATGTATTATTTTCGGTCCTGTATTTGTTTTTCCAGGTATAAAATGTCATTTAAAGTTATAAAAGCAATCATAACAAGAATAATAATTGATGGATTCATTTCATTTTTATTTGTTCCGTTCATGGTATGCAAAACTTAATTTATAATAATTGTTAACAAAACATGTCTCTGTAAACACAGCATTGAGCGAAAAGGAGCAGGGATAATGATGGTATTAGAGCTGCTTTCAGATGAACTTTCGTATTGGATGGTGTTATTTCATTTCTCCTCCAGAAGAGAGACACAAATCACTAATAGGATTAGTTAGGTATGCTACCCGTATTTGTATATATCCTTAATGTTTGACGTTCCGTTGGTTTTTATCCACACCTGCCTCAAAAACCGCAAGTAAGAACTGTTAGTTATTATTTTATAATCAAAACATTATTATTGAACTTGTAAATATATTTCACACACTTTAATGTTTGTATAGAGCATGATCTCCTCATTCGTTTAAGAGATTTATATATTTGACTCTTATTGAAGCACTTTAAACATTTAATGACTGATCCTCCTTTAACAGTCAGAACAGCTGCAGTGAGCAGAGGCTGTGTAGCTGGGGGCGGAGCTTTGATGCACGAGTAGTGAAAACACTTCCGCATAGTCTACACTCATGTATCCTCCCTCTCGTCTTCTCTGGAAGCCTCCTCCCTCCTCTCTCCTCGACTTCTCCGTGTGCATTTAAGCGATTTGGACGTCCTTCAACATGGCGTGTCCCGATCGATTTCCGGGTCAAGTCACCAAGGAGAGAGGAGAGAGGAGTTGAGGAGGGACATGAACTTATTGTATGTGGTAGGCTAAGGGGCGGGACATCTCTAAGCGGTTGACCAATCACAACAGAGCCGGCCAGCTAACCAATCAGAGCAGACTGGGCTCTGGTTTCAGACAGAGGGTGAAAAGAGGTGCTGCAGCACAGACAGTATGAGAAAAATAAAGTGCTGTTTGAACATTAAAGCATGGAGACATGTCCCAGTAGAGACACTACATACTGATATACACCTGAACATCAGCAGGAGAGGACTCTTTAAAGTAGAGACACTACATACTGATGTACACCTGAACATCAGCAGGAGAGGACTCTTTAAAGTAGAGACACTACATACTGATATACACCTGAACATCAGCAGGAGAGGACTCTTTAAAGTAGAGACACTACATACTGATATACACCTGAACATCAGTAGGAGAGGACTCTTTAAAAAGTAGAGACACTACATACTGATATACACCTGAACATCAATAGGAGAGGACTCTTTAAAAAGTAGAGACACTACATACTGATATACACCTGAACATCAGCAGGAGAGGACTCTTTAAAGTAGAGACACTACATACTGATATACACCTGAACATCAGCAGGAGAGGACTCTTTAAAGTAGAGACACTACATACTGATATACACCTGAACATCAGCAGGAGAGGACTCTTTAAAGTAGAGACACTACATACTGATATACACCTGAACATCAGCAGGAGAGGACTCTTTAAAGTAGAGACACTACATAATGATATACACCTGAACATCAGCAGGAGAGGACTCTTTAAAGTAGAGACACTACATACTGATATACACCTGAACATCAGCAGGAGAGGACTCTTTAAAGTAGAGACACTACATACTGATATACACCTGAACATCAGTAGGAGAGGACTCTTTAAAAAGTAGAGACACTACATACTGATATACACCTGAACATCAGCAGGAGAGGACTCTTTAAAAAGTAGAGACACTACATACTGATATACACCTGAACATCAATAGGAGAGGACTCTTTAAAAAGTAGAGACACTACATACTGATATACACCTAAACATCTGCAGGAGAGGACTCTTTAAAGTAGAGACACTACATACTGATATACACCTGAACATCAGCAGGAGAGGACTCTTTAAAGTAGAGACACTACATACTGATATACACCTGAACATCAGCAGGAGAGGACTCTTTAAAGTAGAGACACTACATACTGATATACACCTGAACATCAGCAGGAGAGGACTCTTTAAAGTAGAGACACTACATACTGATATACACCTGAACATCAGCAGGAGAGGACTCTTTAAAGTAGAGACACTACATACTGATATACACCTGAACATGAGCAGGAGAGGACTCTTTAAAGTTGAGACACTACATACTGATATACACCTGAACATCAGCAGGAGAGGACTCTTTAAAGTAGAGACACTACATACTGATATACACCTGAACATGAGCATTATATGGCCTCTTTAATTCCAACACTAACAGGAAGCAGTTTGTCCAGCAGAGGGAGCTGTCTCAGGTGTGGTTCATGTCAGCAAAGGGGGCAGGTTGGACGGGACCTGTGGCTCTGCAGGGGGGGGGGGGGGGGAAGTAATTATGGAAGTAATCCCAATCCATTTTATTTTGGTCTTTGTAAAAGGTGATAGTACACCAAAGAAATTACAGCCACAAAGCAAGGTAAACAAAATGGGAGTCTATAAAGGCTTTATCATACAGAACTGTGAAATAATAAGTGATTGGCCAGGACCCATCCCTTGAGCATGCAGCATGAAACTTACCAAAATACGATTTCATCTGAGTAACCAGACTGGCTTTTTCTGACTTCTGTTTTGTTGCTGTCTAGGAAGCTTGCTATTTCTAGTGTGATTCGAATTAAACAAGGTGTAATCTATGTGTATGAAAGTATTCTTTATGGCCAAACAACAATTGCCTGTAGTACCTGTAGTATTAGATATACATGTGTAAGTAACTAGAATAAGTTACCATAGCTATGCGGATGACACACAAATGTACGTAACAGTTTCACCAGGAGACTATGCTCCAATTCAAACACTGAGTAAGTGCATTGAACAAATCAATGACTGGATGTGTCAGAACTTTCTCCAATTAAACAAAGATAAAACTGAGGTAATGGTTTTTGGAGCCAAGGCAGAACGTATAAAAGTTAGCGCTGAGCTTCAGTCTGCAATGTTCAAAACAACAGATAAAGCCAGAAATCTAGGTGTAGTCATGGACTCTGACCTGAGTTTCAACAGTCACATTAAAACAGTTACTAAATCAGGCTACTATCACCTAAAGAACATATCTAGGATTAAAAGACTAATGTCACAGCAGGATTTGGAAAAACTTGTCCATGCTTTTATCTTCAGTAGACTGGACTACTGAAGTGGTGTCTTCACAGGTCTCACTAAAAACTCTATTAGGAAGCTGCAGCTGATTCAGAACGCCGCTGCTCGAGTCCTCACTAACACTAGGAAAGTGGATCACATCACTCCTGTTCTGAAGTCTTTACACTGGCTTCCTGTGTGTCAAAGAATAGATTTCAAAATACTGCTGCTGGTTTATAAAGCTTTGAATGGTTTAGGCCCAAAATACATTTCTGACCTCCTGCTAAATTATGAACCATCCAGATCTCTCAGGTCTTCAGGGACTGGTCAGCTTTCTGTCCCCAGAGTCAGAACTAAACATGGAGAAGCAGTGTTCAGTTATTATGCTCCAAACATCTGGAACAAACTCCCAGAAACCTGCAGGTCCGCTGCAACTCTGACTACTTTTAAATCCAGCAAGAAGACTTTTCTTTTTGCCGCTGCTTTTAATTGAGCTATTCATATCTTAAACTGCACTAACTTTTATCCATGTATTTTTTCTTTTAATGTTTATTTTATTAGCTTTTCTTTTTAATGACTGATTTTAAATGCCATTTTCTTAATGTCTTTCATTTTTTTTGTAAAGCACTTTGAATTGCCTTGCCTTGCCTTGCCTTGCCTTGCCTTGCCTTGCCTTGTAGTACATCTCAGATCCTTACCCTTCAAAGACCTGTGACCTACAAGGAGAACTTTTCATATTCTTTTATATAGTCCAATATGATTGATGTTGCTGAACATTATGAATACCTTGTATCCTGTTTGAGAAATCTGTGTCTTGTCCCAGTGATCCGGTACAGTGCCTGATTGAGCGAGAGGCCTTCTGTTGTTATAAAGCAAAAAAGAATAAGGGTTAGTTTCATCTTATGGTGGTTTGAATAACAATGTTCCATAAGTTGGTCCAACATATTTTAGTTTGGATAACGCACCTTGTGTTCTTTGCCCTAACATCAGCTGCAGAGACGAACCGGGGCCGTCTTTTCACAACCCTCTTTGTGCCGTACTGCTTGTTTGTTTGGATCAAGTCTGAGGAACAGTGAAACGATTATTGTACTGCTTTAATGTTTGAAAATTCAAAAAACTCCATTGCGCAATATTTGTTTACCCTGGAAACTGAGGGAGTATGCCTGTGAGCCAGCGCTGAACTCCACCACATCTTTGGCGTTGTCCAGAAACTTCTGCTCCAGCTCAGCGCTGCCAGTGTCTGCTGCGCTGTGCCCACCAGACTGAAACACAGAACAGTCCATTCCTCACAACTCTGCTGAAGGGGTAGGTGACCAATCAGGAGCCAGATGGTATGGTATGCAAAAAGACTACTGCCTAATCGCCAACAACAATTCATCAAATATATACTGTCAACGTTAATGTCATTCAAATTACATTATGAGGTGCAATGGGGGGAGGGAGATAGGGGTGTTTATAAAGAACAGTGTGGGAACATCACTTGTTTTCATTTTCTCTAAGAATGAAATGACACCAATCTCATGGTTGCTTGCCAACTATAAAGCTAGTACCAGCAGCCAGTTAGCTTAGCTTAGCATGAGAAGTAGAAACCTTTGATGTATTACAAGTAAGGTTTGGTACCGAGAACGGCATTTCGATTCCAACGGCATCATTTAGAAATGTGAATTTCGGTTCCGCTTTTCGATGCCAGAGGAAATGTTTCTCGCCGCTCTCCGTAGCCTACTGTATGACTGCGGCGGGGCGGGAAATGTAGCGTTGTACCTACACTTCCTACACCGTAACCATGTTCGCCTAGGGCGCCAGATCTGTGGAGGCAGACCGTTGGTGCTCATCCTAATTTTCGGCCTTAATGTAACAACATTCATAATTAAGTAAATGTAACACCCTTTTCATCCCAGTTACACTTTTCATTTGCCCTGTACGATGGGCGCTGTAAGTGATGAAAATGGGGGATGTTGGCTTATCTGGCAACCGCAGCTCACAGCCAAAGTGTGAGTGAGCGTGGGAGCAAGCGAGGGAGAAAGGGAGGGTGCACCGGTACGCGCTGTTGTTATTAGCATCTGGTGCTAGCTGCTCTAACGGAAGAAGAAGATGTTTCTACAATAATGTGTAGGGAGAGTCCTCTCCAGTCAGACTGAGTGGCTGATAACTACAGCTCAGTGAGGTAAAGGACTCTGAGTGTTTAGATAGTTCACTTTAGTCTAAGTTATCTCAGTGCGTCTCATACGTTTTGATCACAATTGATGTAAACACATATTTCCAAGGCACTCCTTTATAATTATTGGGATAAAACAGGTTTGAAATCATTCCAATGTATACTATAGCTGATATAGGGTTAGTTTGTCGGGGGACATCTTACTTCTTCCTTCTCTCTGTCTATACCTGTGTACTCTCATGTTCCGATTAACCCAGCTTCCCCAAATGTCTTTCTTTTTGGTGTCTATATACGCTGGGATCCGGAGTCATGGATGATCCTGTGGTCCTGTGTCCTGCATCACGAGCCCTGGATCTTGAGTCGTGGCTGTGGTCCTGGATCATAGGTCCTGGATGGATATCCTCGTGGATTCATCTTCCTATTATACACACATGCATTTCCAAACATTTGGACTACCTATGTTGCAAATGTATTATCTTTTCAATTTACACACGGCATTTATTGCACGTCTGTCCGTCCTGGGAGAGGGATCCCTCCTCTGTTGCTCTCCCTGAGGTTTCTCCCATTTTTCCCTTTAAACTGTGGGTTTTCTTCGGAAGTTTTTCCTTGTACGATGTGAGGGTCTAAGGACAGAGGGTGTCGTATTGTCATACTGATATTTTGTACAAACTGTGAAGACCACTGAGACAAATGTAACATTTGTGATATTGGGCAATATAAATAAACATTGATTGATTGATTGATTGATTGATTGATCGATTGATTGATTGTTAATATCTTCACAGAAAATGCTGAGGTTTTTCATTTCACTTCTCTTTTAGCTGACATTCAATAAATGCAGGTACATTTTTAGCAGCTATTCATACTAAATCAGTTGTCCCTCCCCTGGTGCCAGGACCAACAGATCCATCTCTAGGCTCCGCAGCCCTGTCCCCCCATAATGCTTTGCAGTCTTGCCATGCTATCCATTGAAAGCCAGTTGACTAGAAAGCTGGACTTCAAGGACTTGATCAGTGACTTTGCCTGTAAGAAGGCTAGGCGCTGGGCCCTTGGTGAGTAAGGCTGAGCCAGGGCTCGTGATAACTGTTAAAGGGCAAGGCTATGGTAACGATATTTGATCACTACACACAAGATGCATGATGAGAAAAAGACTGAGAACAGGTAATAGGCTCTGATTTAGCACCACCATCAGGCCTTTTCATTTCCATTTCCGTTTTGTTGTCCGTTTACACTTTAATACCCGCTTATTTTGTAGTTGGTATGTGCATTTAATATAAAAATCTGCTGCTTATGTTATTTTTTTTGTTATAACATTTTATAAATGATAATATTGGTGTTAATGTTCACTTTATTTTCATTTAAGAGGTGTATATGTATATTTAAGTTATATTTATTTATATTTATTTAGATTTATAAATGTTCCATTCAAAAATGTTATTAAAAAGGCATGTACACCATAACAGATGACTATTGAGATCTATTGTCAGGAATGTTAGTGTTATATCAAATAGTGAATTCTACTGCAGCAGAATGTTGCACGTCTGCACAGTGTTATATGATCACCGCTCAGTGTCAGTAAATATTGTGCAGTTAGTATTGGACTACAAGATAGATGCAAGCCTGTACAGGTAGAGTTATTTAAAGCATAAATGAGTGGGTTGGGTTCTGGAGGTGTGGTTACAGCATTGTACTTGGTTGGCGTGTCCTGTGCCTGGCGGTGGGGCCCATTGCGATATCTTTTCATGGGGCCCAAAATCCCTGGCGGCGCCCCTGCCCCCACCCTCTGGAACTCCCTTCCACAACACATCAGAGACTGCACCGACTCCCCCACCTTCAAAACACTGACCAAAATACACCTCTTCCGACTAGCTTTTAATTTGTGAATTATGTTGTGTCACTGTTTTAATATTTGTATTGGAAAGGGTTGTTGTACGCTTGCAAAATGTCACTGAAATAGAGGTAAAGTGGCAATTCTTTGCCGACATCAGCTTTACTAGGTTTCAGAGGCATGTTGTCAGTATGCATATCCTCAGTTAACCATTGGCTTCCTTTTTCCTCTGTTTGCTAACTCACTGTTATCTATGAGGAAGTGTTCCTATGTCCACAGGGTTCTTATGACAGAGTCATGACTTTAACCTTTGATCTGCCTTATAATGGTCACATCATTTACACCTCGACTGGCTGCTATCTAATGTTGCTGGCTGGGGAGACTGAACATCCTTATTGCAGAATATTTTCCATATGGAAAAATAAAACATACTGATAAGAGGATCTTTAACAGAAATAAGAAATGTAAAGCTCATCACTTCGCGTCAATCGACAGGTGCAATGTGTTCTGATGTCACAGTATTTCAATTCCTTTCAGAAACTTATGTCTGAATTATAACCTCTATGTCAAACTAAAAAGGACTCCAGTTACTCACACGTGAAGCGTACATGGTCCAGGATGCATGCTCATCCTCCCAGTACCAAACCCACTCGGTGGTGTGGAGGAAGCTGACATCCACCAGAGAGTTTGAGGTGGAGAGTCGGCGTACTTTGTTCGCTCCTTGGGTCATCGTGTCGAAGTATACAGGCGGGTTGCTGCTACTGGAAAAAGCAAAATAATCATTTAATTTCTACGATTTCATTTATTTACACCACGGAATAACATCTCCTAAAACTACAGAAACCATTGATGTCAGTGGAGAGTACCTGTACGTGTTCTTTGGGTCACAGTAGTCCTTCTCAATGGTCTCATTATTAGGTAGGGCAGTCCACTGATCATCCAGCAGCACCTGCCAGCTGTACGGCATCTTGTTGTGGGCTTTAAAACATCGCTCGTCTGAGAAGACATAGTCAAGGGTTGGGCAATATGGCCAAAATAATGTTTAACTCTTTGATTTTTTCGTATCATGGTAACAGTATATATCAAGATAGAGTCATTGTTCTGTAACCATACTGTACTTCCTCACATTGTGTTATTTTCTTCTTTTATTTTCCTCACACCAGACGCCACAACTTAAAAGCTAAAGGCTCAAACCAGTCAAACTAAAACTCTTTCAAAATGAAAATGTTAACATCTCTGGGAACAATGTTTTTGAGTGTTGCAGGTTTAAAAGTGAACATATAAATAATAGCCTTACTTTAGTCAGTGCAATGTAAAGTAATAAACAAATATATAATCACAATTTCTGTTAGTACAACAAAAGAAAAAAACACGTGCATTTCCAGCAGGAATTGCTCATGTTTATTTCAAATAGCTGACACAACACTGTCAGAATAGGTAGCCATGTTACAGAGTTAGTCTCGTTCAGCTCAGAGTCCTATTGGGAATCTGGAAATCTTAAGTACCCCAGAGTTTTGTGTTAGAAATGTATAGTACGGGTCTCCAGCACATAGAAACTGCTGAATGCTAACCTGCATATGTTGGGCAATTTGCACAATTAGCATAAGTTGCATTAATTAGCATGCATTAACATTATAGCCTATGTAAATAATAGTTAAAAAATGTGGTTTTGTGGGTAATTGAGGATACCGAGTCCATTTCTGAAATGTTCATAATAATCAGTATAATGATTACTGTTTCTGATAATGCTCTATGATGTATCAATGATTACTCACCCTCATGTTTACAGTGTCCTTTGATGAAGAACATGCATATCTCAGTTTTATCTAAAGGAAACAGACAGAGGTGCGTTATAAAGCCGTTCCATTTCACACAGCTCTTTCAAAAACACTCAATGAAAGCGGGCGTAGTTTACCTCTGACAGGCCTCGGTCTTCTTCTGGCTCCATCCTCACTGTTTGCGTTGTCGCTGACTGACTCAGGGTCAGCAGTCGCCAGACTCCTGTTCAGCGGTTGATAGTTGCCCCTGTCGCCGCCTCTCCCTCGGACAGCGGCTGAGGTTTTATTCAGATTTGGCTTTCTGCTCTTTCCATCGTCGCTGCTGGCATCGGTGTCGTTGGCAGCAGCAGAGACGTCGCTGTACGGGGAGGTAGGTCTCCGATCTTGGCTCAGGCCGTCTTCGGTGGACAGATCTAACATTTCCAAGTCAGCAAAGACTTCATCAGTGGAATGGGTTGGCTGGTTGCCTTGATTTCCTCTGTTGCCCCGGTTGCCTCTGTTCCCCCTGAAGCCCCTGTTGCCACGGTTGCCCATGTTTCCTCTGTTGCCTCGGTTGCCTGGGTTGCCCCGGAAACCAGCTCTCCCTCTCCCTCTTTGCCTCTCTCTCTGTGATGGAATCAGACCATCGGCGCCGCTGGCATCAGAGTCGCCCTTTCTGTCGGCGTACTTCAGAGCCAGCAGGTTGGCATAGACAGACATCAACGAGGGAAAGAGTTGGTCCGGCACGCCTCTGTCAGACAGGCTCTTTTGTGGCTGTGGAGCGCTAAAATCATGGTTCTTGATGCAGCTGCAGACGCTGTTCAGGTACTTCTCGCAGATGTGCAATCTTGTGCAATTATCGCCCTCTTGACACAGGCCCAGCCGCCCACCACCATTGTTGTAATTATGACATATCTGGTGTAACGAGGAAAGGTTGCATGATTACAAACATGGTTACAAACATGCAAAGAAGAAAATTCAAGGACAAATGCTATAAAACAATAACAATACATTTAATTATTTTAATATTAAGGATCGAATGTAAGTCTATAGAAAGCTGATCCAGAATTAGCTTGATGTTAGGGTTGAACCTGATTCTGTTCTTTTTTATACAAATCAGATTTGGCCTTTCATTACGAAGAATTTACAATTTGTTATTTTCTTTTTTCAGCTCAGTGGGCAGTTGGCGTGGATTCCTCCACGATGCTGATTGTCCCTTTGCATTTCCTAATGCAGCAGTGGAAGATGGGCTTGGGAGGGCCGGGTGGGGGGGGGGTTATAACAGCCTTTATCTGGACTTTGTCACTTCCTGGGACTGTGGACGTATTTCTCGCTGCGCCCTCCCCCCTGTTGGGAGGGGCTTGTGTTATGACTGACACAAATATAGGTTACAATGTGAATTATTACTAAACATAAAGCAGTGACTTTTTTTTTTTTTTTTTAAATGGATGAATTGACTCATGAACCTTTGCGAGGGTGCAGACAGACTAAAGTTAGGGACAATTTCAATGTTGGCACGACATCTTGGGACCTGTTGATCAGTGTTACATAACCTTTTTTCCACACCTGGCTGGACAAACATTCTGAATCAAACACAATCTGATCTGAGAAACGTCTGAATCTTCTGAATGAAGTCAGACGTACCCAGGGGTGGACTGGGACTGAAAATCAGCCCTGGACTCTGACCCAGCCCACACCAATTGTTAGAGCATGCTCGTGGACTGCCAAGGGGGGTGGGGGAGCCTCGCTGCGGGGAAACTGTCGACCTCTGTCGCCTGTCAGCGCAACTCAAGTGATGATGTTTAAAAAACAAAATGGGCCGTGCCGGCCGTTCTGTGATTGTCCAGAACTCACAGATGGCCAGTCCGCCCCTGGACGTACCTGAGGCAGGAGCCTGGTGTCGCTCTGCAGCAGCAGGGTGCACAGCTCACTCCGGCTCAGGCTCTCCAGACCATGCTCAGTCAGCTTCGCTGCATTGTGGAAAGAGTCCAAGCAATGGGAGAATCTGCATCCAGTCCTGTCATCAAAAAACACAATACACCTTTCAGTTCAATTATTTGTTTAAATATTAAATATAGATTTGTTATGGAAATGTTAAAAATGTAACAACAATGCATTTAATTAGACCAAAAGGACATATTATTGTTGCATTGTCTGGCTAGTGCAGAAGGGTCAGAGTTCACATTAAATTGACATTATATCCACCATCTGACAAAATATCACCTGTTTTTCTAAAGCCATTTTTGCCGGCGTATTTTTCTTTATGATTCTACTTGTGATAGTCGGACATGACAACCTGTGCAGCCCATGTATTGATTCCATCCGATAGCTGCTATAATACAAAACAACAGGAAAACGTCTGCCTGGTCTTCACCAGTGGCGGCACTAGGGGGTGGCTACTTGGGCTCAAGTCCCGGATGTTTTCTGAAAGCCTCGGATGTTTCACTTAAAAAAAAATAATAGTAATGGTAACGGGAGTAATGTGTCCATCAGAGAGGCATCCGCTGCCCTGAAGAAGAAGTGATCCTTCCTAGTGCCTGACGAGTTTTAAGCTAATAGCCTATAAAGTTATGGATATTAGAAAGTTATTTTCATTGAAGCAGGCGCCACAAGCTGCAGCAGCAGCAGTATCAGCAGCTGACAACAATGTCATCACCAGCAGTGAAGAAATGGATGATGTTTCATGTTTGTGAATCTAATGGTGATATCTGCACTCTGGCTGACTGAGTAAGAAGTGAAAAAGAGTGATGTAACGTTAATGTAACGTTAATCTTATAGCTAGAAAACATGGAGTAACCACACTAAGTATACCCTTATATGTTAGTATGTATACAGAACATGACTACAAATTATTCTAAGATGTAACGTTAAGCCGTCATACCTCAGTCTACTTTTAAGACACTAAAATAACGTATTCCAATTTGTATTTTGTTTTCGCGCGTGGAATTATACCGGAGGCGACGACCCCCCTAAAGGATGTTCAGTCCACCCCCCACTTGTAAAAAAAATAGCACTTTACCCCTGCACCCCCGCCCCCCCCAACAACTCCTGGGCTAAGCCCCGGATCTCCTATATCCTAAATCCGCCACTAGTCTTCACAATGATCAATAACAGCAAACAGATGGTTGGTGGTGGCGCAGTCCATAGGGACTTGGCTTGGGAACTGGAAGATCACCGGTTCAAGTCCCCGAAAGACCAAGTGTTACAAGTGCTGCAAGAGGTGTCCCTGAGCAAGGCACTGTTCCCTACACTGCTCCCTGGGCACCCTACATAATGGCAGCCCACTACAACTACCACTAGGATGGGTAAAGCGACTGGCACACTTCCTGAGGTGCCACTTGCTCTGATAATTCAAAGAAGAAGCTTGTCAGCTAAAGAGTTTGCTAACAAGAAGACCCGTCACTGGGCATGACTGTCAGCATCAGTTCCATAACATACATTCAAGTTTGAAGTAAAACATTCTTCATATTTGTTCAATAACTTCAAGATCAATCATATTATCCAAAGCATAACTTGTAACGTTTTTTCAGCTTTCTAAAGTTTTAATTATTGCTTTTTAGCCTATATGCTTTCTGATTTGTTGTGTGTTATAGTTTATGCAAATAAACATGACTAGTGAAGTCTTGTTGAGTTGTCTTTTATTATGCAGTATAGTAAGCACTTTCTCAATGTAGTGGTTAGAAAACTAAGATGGTGTTTAGTTTTGTCTTATACCATGGGAATGAGAAATACTTAAATAAACATGGATAATGTTCCCTTAAGCATGATACTCCAAGCAAACCTAATTTAACCATAGTAAAGTAATTGTAAACTACAGTATGTTGAGGAAAGAGAGTCAACATGAGCACAGATTATTATTACTTCTATTATTACTACTTGTACTTTAGTTCTACTTTAGTTCATTAGTGACTACCCTAATAACCACTTCAGATCAATGTGTACAGTTGTTGGCTCAATCATTTGTAAATACAGTTCATAAGATGCATGAGAGACATGGAGGACCACAGAGACAGTTTACGTATACAGTAGGTCCCGGAGTTTTGTGCTACGCCCCTGCCCAGAATTCACAGCGCTTCCCATTCCCTATGGATGCCAATATATCTATAACACTTGATCTTTAATGTTACTTTATTAAAGTATAGATAAACTGCAATTATTGCTCTTTAGAAGTGCTGGAACATGGATTTGGTAGCGAGCTAGCTTATTCCCCCCTGAAAAAACTTGAGCTAAACTAAACTGCAGAAGGAATTAGCTACGCATCATATTTAGCTTGTAGACATATCATTAACCTTATAAGCTATTTTCACGAAATCTCAGATAAGACTTAAGTTTCAGTATTCTAACTTGATATCAATTGACTATTCTTGAATAAAGGGAAGAAGGGGGGAAAAAGCGAAGAGTGCCTGAACGCACCACATGCCTCCAGGCCTTTAAAAACAGGTAATTACATTACGAACACATCACATTAATAATAAGCCTGAACAACCCTGTGGTCGTTTCTCTGTTGAATCGCTTTAACAACACTGGGAAATAATGTTATTAGGAAATCAACAATTAAAAACACTGAGACATGTATGTGGGGATGCAGGGCAGGCCTCTCCAAGTGTCTGCCCAGCAGTCATATGACACACCCGGTCGACTGTGTTTACCTCGTACGGGTGAACGGACAGGATCCGGTAAGGAGGAACTTTTTACACAGGTGCAGCCCAGTGCACGCGCCCGGACAGTCCTTCACGAGGCACAGCCTCAGCCAGGTCCGCGCCACCACCTTCGGCTGACCGAACGGACAAACGAAGGCGAATTTCTCTCGGTTACTGATGATGTCAGCCGTAGCGTCGACTGAGCCGAGGTTACACAGCAGCTCCTCAGTGTTCACTGATCCCTGACTAGCGCAGATAAACTTTAATATTTCTGACTCTAGCTCCATTATTGTTCACCCTCTTCCTGTTGTCCTGCTCCCAGCTGAACCAGACCAACCAGACAGCAACTGCGGCTCTGAGCAGCTGCTGTGTTCACTGCAGTAGGAAGCAGGGCCGTTTATTCCTATATGCGGACTATGCGGGGGCATAGGGCCCCCGCGGCCACTAGGGGGCCCCCAAGCTGAAAGTATATATATTTTTTTATTCATCCGAAAAAAAAAAAAAGTTTAATTCATACACACAAAGATGAACAAAATTAGAAGCGGGAGGGCTGAAGCATAGCTTGTGGAAAGTAGCCCTCCCGTGCATCATCCTAATACAGCAAGGCAAGGCACACTGAGGAGCTGCTGTGTAACAGCGGCATTATTGCGTCAAATTTTTGTATTGAATAATGTAATTTGTTTTGGCCACATTAAGGGATAATTTATTAACTGCAAACCAGTTCCATAGTATTTTTAATTCTGCATTCACAATTTTAACAAGATCGCCAAGATTATGATGGGAGCAGAGAATTCAAAGTTCAGGTTCAGGCTCAATATATTTGGGGAGAATTAAAATGAGCCGTCTTTATTTGTAGACAGCCAAGCCCCCTCCTGTGAGTGTTCGGTGAAGCATTATATGCTTACAAATCCAATGTAGGATATAAACACGACTAAACTGCAATGATAGCAAAGCTGTGGCTTGGGGTTTTGGGGTAATAAAGTCCAAATCATCGTTGGGCTGACAGCTGAGAAAATGCTGCATCTCTTGCATTTATTGACATAGAGGAGCCTTATTGTTTACCTTTTTAATATCATTTTTTGTAATTTTCAATTGCTTGGTTTTCGTGAAATTAGCCTGTTTTCCTATTAAAGTGTAACAGATTGATGCATCTCCACAGATCATCTTAAAGGCTTCGGAATCTTTTTTGTAGTTAAAAAACTGTCAAAACTAGGGCCCCCAAACAGCATCTTGCATAGGGCCCCCAAAAAGCTAGAAACGGCCCTGGTAGGAACTCGGTATCATTTCTGAGGATTGGAAACCGAAACTTAACTATTTTCAGCCAGCAGGAATGAATGATGTAATGCTGCACTCCTCCTCTGGAGGGCGTTGAAGAGTTATATGACCACATGCCGTGCTGTTTTCATATCAGTCAGATTCATATGACACAGTAGAGCAGGGGTGGGGAACCTTTTTCCTCTGAAGGGCCATTTCAATGTTGACAACATCCTCCGGGGGCCGTACAAATGATTGACCTCTGCTTAAAATACTAAAATCACAGCCCATTCATTTGGCCTTTCTTTCATGCTGTGCAAAGAAAAAGCAACCTCTTAATCCAGAATTCTTTTTGGTGTCTATATACGCTGGGATCCGGAGTCATGGATGATCCTGCAGTCCTGTGTCCTGCATCGCGAGCCCTGGATCTTGAGTCGTGGCTGTGGTCCTGGATCATAGGTCCTGGATGGATATCCTCGTGGATTCATCTTCCTATTATACACACATGCATGTCCAAACATTTGGACTACCTATGTTGCAAATGTATTATCTTTTCAATTTACACACGGCATCTATTGCACGTCTGTCCGTCCTGGGAGAGGGATCCCTCCTCTGTTGCTCTCCCTGAGGTTTCTCCCATGTTCCCTTTAAACTGTGGGTTTTCTCTGGAAGTGTTTCCTTGTACGATGTGAGGGTCTAAGGACAGAGGGTCTAAGGACAGAGGGTGTCGTATTTTCATACTGATATTTTGTACAAACTGTGAAGTCCACTGAGACAAATGTAACATTTGTGATATTGGGCTATATAAATAAACATTGATTGATTGATATCTCACCATGACTCGTGCATACATGCACGTGCACGGTGTGGCATGACCACCAAAACAGAAAGATATGGACACAAGATGTGTGCAAATGTATTTAGTTTGCTATCCATGTGGACATGATTTAAGTGGGGGGGGGACCTAACCTCCTCTAGGGGGGTCCTAACCTCCTCTAGGGGGGACCTAACCTCCTCTAGGGGGGTCTGGGGGGCATGCTCCCCCGGGAAGATTTTTTTAAAATGTTGAAGTTAAAAGCATCAATCTGGTACACTTTGAGAGCAACATTAGGAAATATGGAAACATTTCTCAACACCCATATGAAACAGAACTGTAAGCAGATTTATTTTTCTTTATGGATGTTTTACAAGTCACTCCCCTTTCAAACTGTGTTCTTGTTTATTAACTTTTTTTACTGTCATATAGTATTTTATACCTGTTATTTTATTCTCTTATTTTTTGATAACTATAATGATCATATAAATATGTGCCTTTTCCTCACTGGTTGTAGAAAAAGCTTCTTATATTCGTTAGCATAGCTAGCTAACCAGATGCTAATAACAACAAAGTTATTGACTGTATGATCAGTATCACAGAACTGCACCCCTGTCAGACGAGACATATACCACGTGATGACACGTTAGGCTCGTGTTGTGTTCACGGACCCTGACCTTGGCCAGGAAAAACAGGCACTCGCTTGTTTAATTATTTTGCGGTCTAGATTTCTTTCTTTTTTTCTTTTTTGCGTGTGTTTATAAATTACCTCTAGGGCCGTACCAAATGGTCTCGCGGGCCGTATCTGGCCCGGGGGCCGGAAGTTCCCCACCCCTGCAGTAGAGGCTTCTCAATTCTTAAATTTCCCCTCCTCGACTCCTATATCCTCGAGACTTAGTCCCGCCCACAGGAGATGCGAGCGGAGGACTGAGGAGGGGAACCGAGGAGAGAGGAGGGGAAGCAGCAGGCAGTTAGAGAAATGAGAACTCCTCTCCTCTGAGCGGTCATTTTAAAGAGACCTCCATTAATGATGACAGGAGGCACAGCAGCCCTCTGTCTGATGGACAGATGTGTTCATGATGACTTATATATTTACTTTGACTCATTCACAGTGCGGTATAATGAGACAATAACAGGCTACAGATGCGGACATACACACACACACACACACACACACATATTTATATAAATATATACAATTTAAGTATGAGAGCACTCTCATAATAACGTAACCCCCCCCCCCCCTCTCTGGTCGCTGAAATGGGGAATTGAGATTACGGGGCAAAAGTTGTATTTACAAGTATTAAAAGTAAGCAGAGGACACCAAACCAACTGAGACCCGTCTGTCCGCCGCATCTACGCACCGTACAACACACACACACACACACACACACACACACACACACACACACACACACACACACACACACACACACACACACACACACACACACACACACACACACACACACACACACACACACACACACACACACACACACACACACACACACACACACACACACACAGTTCCTAAAGCATAATCAGGATACAGCCGTTGTGTATGTTATTATGTGAAGCACTAAATAGTCTTCGAAAAATATCGACTCTTTGTTTGTAGATATCTACTAAACTAAAGCAAATAAAGAGAGTAGGTATGTTATACCAGTGGTTCTCAAATGGGGGTACGCGGAGTTGGAGTACTGCAGGGGGTACGTGAGATTTATTTTATGTTAATGAAAAAAAAAACATAAGTCATGCATTTAAACAAACTACTAATAGTAGATTAACTACTTTATTCAAAGGTTTACAGTAATTCTGGATAATAAAATGGGAAAAATAAACGGTGTGCTCTCTTTTCCTCTCCCTCTCCTGACAGCCCGTCAGTCTCGTGCAGCTCGCTGAACCTGTAATAAGTGACCCGTGTTATTTGTGTAATAATTCTCGCGTCCAGGAGAGAAGCTTAAAAAAGAGACTAAATGGAGTCTCTGAGATGGTTTCAAATTGGTACTTTAATTCAACTAAAGGCACGGTAATGTTACAAACAGAATATTGTCCTACAGAAAAGCAGCTGTGTTTCTGGCCCCGCCAGGTGAAGAAAGAGGCCGAACCGCCGTAGGTCTGCTGTATTTATATCCTCTGCTGGCTCCTCCCTGCAGGCCGGCTCTCCAACGTTTTAATGTCCGTTGTTACGCATATCAGACGATACAGACATTGTACATTCAATATATCTAAACACGCCTTTTCTCTTCCTTAACTCTTTTATAACTTTATATGTAATACATGTTAACGGCGTCAATAGGCACTTTAGTGATAATAATGGACGGATGTTGTGATGAAGGATTTTCAGAATAAAAGCTTGGTATTGAGAACTTCCGGTTTTTTCCAGAATAAAATAGCATTTAAACTGACGGTATGTTTAAGCTACATTATGCTATTAAACATTGATTTTAATTTCTAACAGTCCCTCCTTACACACCTAAAAGGTGTGTATAATACTGAAATCAATGAGTTCTTCATCTGAACTCTGCATAGTACATAACTCATATCAAAAACATACAATCAAATTGAATGGTTCGAATAGCCTCAACTTTACAAAAATACAAAAATACTTTGACTGTGTTCAAACATAAAAGTTTTCCCTTGTGCATAACTTCTAGTGTTAACATTCAATATCATTCTTCAAAATAGCAGCAATGGCTTGGTTTCAGAACATTTCTTCCTCCCTCCTTTCACAGAAACCGTTCTCATACCACGCTCAGTGTTAAGGCACTTGTTTTTACAAAGTGAAAAGAAACGACCCATTTTAAAATAGTAATGATTCTAAAATGCATGAAATCTATCATATAGAACAGTGAAAAATAATAAAAATGAAACAAACTATCTTGGACCAGTGTAATGTAATATTTAAATACACTATCTTGGAATAGTATAGAGTAATAATAAGAAATAAAAATACACTATCTTGGAATAGTATAGGTTAATTGAAATGGATTCACTCCATTTTAGCATTTTAGTTTGCTCACTTCTTCGCATGATTTCATCATTTAAATAATCACATTGGCTGGACATTCATTGAACAATCTCATCTCTGAACATCCATATCATTTAAACTCATTCAAACTAACTCGTCATTTTCATCAACATCTGTATATGGGGTGGATCGTCCTGTTCTACTAGCATTGGAAACTGTCCCCTCATGAGAAATTTACCCTCCCTCCTTTCATACTATTTAAGGTATGAAAACAATATGTTCTCTAGAAGAGGCCGTCGTGATCAATCGGTACGTTAGGACATGGAAATGCAACCTCTAGGCCTCTCCTGGGCCCCCTATGTTATCCTTGTACACAGTGGAGCCTAAACTCCCCCTGGGACTGGTCTCTTAGCCCTACTGGCTTTGGGGTGTTTCGCCATGTTGATTAACTACATAAAAAACATCACTGGCTGTGCTAGGTCCCAGCCCAATCCTGTGGCAAGACTGAGTACAAGGTTTTAGTTCCATGATACCACCAAACATCTAGTCTGGGGTACGGCATTCTAGACTGTCATTTCTGGGAGAAGATTGTGGTTAGTTACAACAGTTGTAGAATTTCATCACTTAAAAGTTCCCACTTGGTGGCTTTGGGTGGTCTATTTTAATGCAGTGATAAAGTCCCTGAAACAGTGTGTGGAAACTTGGGTGCCCGAGCATGTGATAATTAGTTCAATTCAGGAATGTTGACTTATGGCAGATATGTTTCTCCTTTAAATAACATCTCTAAATGTCAGGTCATCACTGATTAAATGGATGAGCATTAGGAGGTGGTGGCATTTGTCTTTTAAAAAACTCATACTCTGGTGCTGTGCGCTCCCTCTGAAGCTGCAAGTAAGATTTAAAACATCTGCAGGGTGGGTTGAGCGACCCCTTCTCCCTGAAAGATATTTGTTGTCAAAAATATGCACCATTAAAATGAGTGATCCAAGGCCCCGCATGTATTACTCCCAATTATACTAGTTTTTCAGAATTAAAATGTTCAATCGCTCTTTGCCTAGTGTCTTTTTTTTAATTTAAAACTCTACATCTTGGACGACAAACAAATGTTGTTTCCACCTTAACAGTTCTCCTATGGTAATAACCATGCTACAATGGAGAAACCAATACTCTAGATTGGAGTACTTTCTTTGGCTTGTGGAGCTCTACCTTTAACATTTTCCATTCAAATAAAGATTTGCCTGCTATCTATATTGTAACAAATTAAATCTTCCCCAAATTCTCACATGAATAAGAATCTTTAAAAGAATAATTTGTTATATAATGAAAAGATTGAATAATATGTTCTACCCTCAGTGTTAGGATTATTTTCTAATAAGTGTGTTTATGTGTAAACTCACTCACTCCCGTGTTCCTTCTCTCCCCCTCTGGTCGTCAAGCCACGACCCCCTCACGTTCTGCTGGCCCATGCCAACTCCTCTGGTTCTGTCCTCTCCTCAGTCCATCCGCTTTGTGTTTCCGCCCGGTCTAACCCTTTTCAGTGGCCCAACTGCTTTGCATTTCATCTCCTCCTTTTCAGTCTCTACGCTATTGCATGGAGGGCGTATTCCGCTCTCATGTCCCACACTCTGCTCTTGTGCCAAATCTCGTGGCTCAGGCTGGAACTTCATGTCCTGTCTGAGGGACCGATGAGAGTTTGCCTCTTTGTCAGCATGCTGGTTTGGTTCTGGATGCCTTAGGTGGAGATGGTTCTGGATGCCTCAGGTCGTTGTTGGTTCAGCTCGGGTTCTCTGTCTTTTCGATGGAGGAGGAGGAGTCTCCTGTGGTGAGGTCATTTGTCTGAAGATGGGGTCGTAGCGTTCTGACAGGCAGAGAGAGAGAGAGAGAGAGAGAGAGAGATCTCGGGATGCATTACCTAGTTAAATCTAACACACTGAGGTAAAATAAATCCAATCCTTTCCACTCTTACTATCTGTCTTAGATGTTAAATGTAATTAATGTCTACTAATAGTTGTGCCATATCCTTAAACATTGCTTTCACCCACTGTAACATGGCTACTCCAAATAACTCTTTCAGGAAACCATTTTCTTCTATTATTTTAAAAATACCTACATGTTTCAAGCACCACATATTTCACACACTATACAAGAACATCCCCATATTTTCTCCATCACTTTAAATCTCACTGTTATTTAGAACATAAGTAACTAACTTTTGTGACTGGACATATCTGCAATGTCGCCACAATCTGCTGGGGAATTTTGTTCATAGAGTTTGTACGTACAAAGCTGAACTTGTGGGTTAGTAGCCTGTTTCTACTGTAATCATTTTCAATAACTTTGCTCAGGTCACCGGTCGGTTGTCCATAAACTTAACAGGGGGTGTTTCTGGTACAGACTAAAACATGGATCCAGTGTATTTGGAGATTCCCCTAATCTGTAAATCCCCATCACTGATTATCCCGATCATTTAAACCCATCTCATCATTTGATACAAGAACTGCATATATGGGGGGTGAATCATCTTGATTATAACCGCCTCACCTTTGGGAATGAGTATTTCTAAATCCTCCTTTTGTTGCTCAGCTGATCTTTTGGCTCTGGGGATAAGTGAAAGTCTCTGAAACTCAGCTGGAGTTTTGTTAGTGATGTGGGCATTCTCTATGAGTGGACTAATGGATCCATGTCTTACTTGATATTGTACTCCCCATCCAACCAGAAAGGTGCCAAGTGTAATGAGCACAATCAACAATGCTATTCTGACTCTTACCCCTAGGGGACCCCACAATTGGTTTGGCTTTGTTCTTGACATCATCTCTATTTTCTCCATGGTTGTGTCAGTTACAGAATTTAAATAATGAGTACTATAATAACGTATAAACAAATTTGACTCTTTTTCAGATGTAAAGCAAAAATAGGTTTTCACTTTAGTGTACAATCTATAAAAATCTATAGACAATTCGTCTTTTGAGCTGTTTCTATCTTTATCTTATTTCTATTTATTGTTTTGTTCCAGCTCTTCCAAATCAGTCCTAACTCCCAATAATGATCTGGAAGTTGCCAGTGAAGGGTGACAATGTGTGAGGTGGTGTCAATTTGCTCCTTTTTCTTTACCTTTAAACCGGAACGCGTGTGAAGTTTATTACAACTTCTCACTGTTCCGTCCACCGGGATCAGCCCACTGTCTTTTGTGAACTTTCACCCTCACCCATTCACCTGGCCGAACAGGAGTCTCTTCTGGTGTCTCGTCTGGTATCTCTGTAGCTTTCCTAGCCTGTGTAGACAAAACTTGGATAATATTACTCAGAGTTCTGACATATTCATTACTTCTATTCGTCTAATATCTAAAACTGGACCACTCCCTCCTTGGAGGAGGCCCAAGCTTCGGCATACCTTTTGTCGTTATGAGATTTATTATTAACTTCATGTTATTATTTATTAACTACAACGTCACTGAAATCAACATGTCTGTATAATCATGACACTCCCTCCTTTGAGCATAACATGCTCAATTAATATTGCAATGATTACCCTATTCTGAACAGGACATGTAAAACCCATAACGTTGCATCAAATAAACATAACTTCTCCGTGTACCCATAAGGCGTACAAAAAATATCGTATGATGTATGGTTTTCTGCGGGTATAAAAACATTCACTAAAATCTGCCATTAGCACAAAAAATTGTTTACTTGTTTCAACAATGGCTTTTGTCCTGGTATTATGCATCATTGTTGTTGCGAAAAACAATACCCCTGGTGTCGCTAATGCATCTCAATAATTCTAGGATTAGAGGATTGGTTGTTACTGCTGAACAAAGATATGATAAAATAATATTTCTCTAAACTAGAGGGAAAATACGAACTATTCTCACAGAGGGTGACATGCATGAAGGGCTGTTGCCCCTCACTCAAAATGAGATATTGCCTTACGCACTACACTATAAATCAGTAAAGTTACTCAAGAATAAATAAATAAAAACTGATTCTTGAAACTGTTGTAAAAACCCTACAACTTCTTCATCCAAGCTCTCAATCAGTTTTATGTTATTTAATCTGCAGCTCATTTCCTTAAAACAGATACCTCAGACCTATAACATTTTGTTTATGAGAATAAACTGTAATCTGACTCCATAAATCACATAATTGTTTGACTAAAAAACTACACTTCCACTAACAATAATTGAAGTTCCCCTTTAAACACAGCCCCGGTCTTCTGACGGGGTCTATCTATGCACTGGCTGGAAAATGTTGGGCCAGTTTCTGTCGCTCCGTCACTGTTCTCCCGCTAACAGTCACTCTCTAGTTCTGCTGGGTTCTTGTTGACTTCTTCACTGGTTTGAGACAAGTGACCCTATCGGACACCTCCCTTTGTAGCCAGACTTCACCACAGCAGGATCGAGTTTCTGTTTTCAGGTCTCAACAGCTCCACGTCAGGTGTATCGCCGCCCGTTGAACTGCAGTCGGTGTAAACAGGAGGACTTGGTAAGGATCCGCCGTCTTGGGCGAGTACCAGGTTTCCGTCTTCATATTTTTGGGTGGAAAACCGTCGTCTTGACCTCACTAGCTGTGTGGACACAATAGTTTTCTGTGTAGGGGAACAACATCACTCGTAATCTCTTTCCTTCTCATAATTACAAAAATAGTCTGCTAAATGTTCTATTATGTTTTAATCCTCTGCTACTCTGTGGATGCTTTATGTGTAAATGCAATATGCTACTCACTATCTTTTAAATAACATTCAACCTTTCCCTCCTGTGGTGACAGACATGGCTCAATGTAGCTGGTTCTCAAAATACCCTTGTGCTGAAGATGCATCACCTGGTGGTCTGGCCCTCTGAGCTTCCTCATTGTTGTGGTTGATACCAGGCTGTCAGTGGCATTTGGGTCATGTTTGGCACCCCTGTTCGTCTTTGACATCTCTGGCACCCCCTGCCTCCGTTGTCATCATGGAAACCCCCGCCCGGGGTATCTGCATGGAGGGCTGTTGTTTGGTGCATGTGGTGGGTACTTCATTTGTTGTTGTGGACAATCTCTAGCCCAATGGCCCAGCTGATCGCATATGTAGCATCCCTCAAACCGGAGAACTTTTCCTCTGCTTCTGCTTCCTCGGAAACCTCCTGGTTGTTGGTTCTGGTTCTGATTTTCTGGCACTATCTGAGATTTTACTGTTTGAGGTGTCTGCCCTGCATTCTCTGGTTCTTCCTGAGCTTGAATTGTTGGAGGTGTCTGCCCTGCCTTCTCTGGAATTTCACCTCCCTTCTCCTTGTCTTGTTCCTACAAGCTACGGTGTCTTTTCTTCAGCTTCCCTCTATATAGTTAGCTGTTGTAGGCATTGTTCGTGCTCATAGTCGAGTACTGCTTTTCTATGGGCTTTTGTTGGTCCAGGTTGATCATCTACTGGAATCAGTCCTCTTGTTTGCCACTGTTCCAACAGTTTCTCAGCTTGGTTCCATGTCTTCTGTCTAAGTTTTGGAACTGTTGCAGCATCTGATCTGATTTTTACCCTTTCCTTGATATCTGCAGTTGTGCCTGGCTCTACGTCTGGTCTTAATTTAGTTTCTTTTGGTGACATGTTCTCTAACTATTTGAATGAAAAAATATGAAATGTATCAAAGATTGAAGCACTAGTCCTTTGACTAGTACCTTCGTTGCTGTTCGTCCGAACTTTAAATCTGTATTTTTTTAATAAGGTCAATCTATAAAATATAAATGATTATTATTATTTTTTCAACAATTATGCAAATTTTTAAAATCAGAATTGTAAAAAATAGACAACAATTGTACTGTGTACAGTTTGACTCCGAAATATAAAAATTAGAAATCTGGTGTGGCTCTACTGGGTTCCACTTTCCGAAATGTTTGGAATTATGTAAATGTCATAACTTGTGTTAGCTTCAATACATTGGTTTGCTTTTTTGATTATGTAAGGTTTCTTATCTTATAATTAGAAACCACTTGCAATTCTATCTCGGAGATGAAGCATGTGTTCATTTATAACACTTAAAATCAAGCTTCAAAATGTTATAGTATCTTTGTCAAAACTGACCTCTTTTTAACAAGAAGAAGCTTATTTTCCTTAAAAATGGGAGAATATGGTTAAACAACACAGCACATAACCGCCCAAACACACTTGCAAGCAAGAATATTCCCAACAAATCCGCCAATACACACTTGCAAACAAGAATATTTAAAAACCTGCCAATACACACTTGTAAGCAGAAATACGTACAAAACCAGACTCGTACAAATACCAAACTTCCCACGGTAAGATAACCTGTCTATTTTATAGTTCCAACTCTGCCTTCTCAGAATGGAGTGCCCAGCCTCATGTGAGTGTGAACAAACCGAGTACTTTCAATTAGCATTTCACGAAATGGCGACTGCCGTGTGGCTTATTTTCAACATGAGGGCAAGACAAGATGGCAACTTTTTTCCAACCTTTAACCTGAAGAACAAAGGGATTTGGAAAACCCTCGTGGCTTTCGCAGGGGAGTTGAAATAATGACAAATTAACACAAAACACTGCAGTTTAAAATAACATTTCTATTTATTGTACAATTTATCAATGGGACTCAAACCCTTACGTCATGCGGCTCTTAGCCCATGTACGTAATTTTTTTACTTTAAGAGCCAGTATGGTTACCTCCTCTGTTTAAACACGCCATAATGGGACAAAATAAGACGCTATCCAAACACAATTAGCAGAATATCGTCTATCTAACGCACGAATGTCGCATTTCTCATCGTAATCCACACGCAATGTCTGTCTGAAAACAGAAGAAACAACCACTGAAAGCTTCAAACTACTCAGGCCTTTTCCCAGAAAAGGACTTTTTTAAAAAGAAAGCCTCACACTGCAATTAAAACACTCACTCAACTGTTCTTGTCTCAAACAGTCCCTACTGTTTAATAGCCTCAAACTATTTGCGTTGAATTAATACGTAACAAGAAACACTTGAAATGATTGCCCTCATCACACAAAGGACTTTTAAAAAAGAAAAACAGCCTCACACTGTCTTTAAAACAAACACTCACTCCAATATTCTCAGCTTCTACTGTGATTGTGTTCTTTGTCTCAAGCAGTCCAACTGCTGAATAGCCTCATACTATTCACGTTAACTTCAAACGTAACAAAAACACTTCTGGAGCGATTAGCCTCTTGCCGACATGTAATAACAGACAAACGAATAGCATGCAGGGTTAAATATAAGAAAAATAAGTAATTTGAACTCACCTGCTTGTGACAAAGCAACGCCACGTGTTATTGTTATAAATTTGGTTTTTTTTTAACATTACCCAGCTGTTTTCAGGAACCGAAAGCAGTCGTCCAACACACAATCCTAAAATTGTCCTGCATAAACTATCGAAGAATTTGACTTAACAGGTTTCTTCTTACCGATGGTTTGAGCTCTTTGTGTGTCGAACGGATTGCCCGCGGTTCCGGGCCACAGCCGGCTGTAGTCTCTCCCGGTCTAACGAGAATCACATCAGCTGGTCCATCCATCCATCTTCTTCCGCTTATCCGTGGTCGGGTCGCGGGGGTAGCAGTTCCAGCAGAGAGCCCCAAACTTCCTTCCATCAGCTGGTCATCAATTGTGATTTGTGTAATAATTCTCGCGTCCAGGAGAGAAGCTTAAAAAAGAGACTAAATGGAGTCTCTGAGATGGTTTCAAATTGGTACTTTAATTCAACTAAAGGCGCGGTAATGTTACAAACAGAATATTGTCCGACTGCTGGCTCCTCCCTGCAGGCCGGCTCTCCAACGTTTTAATGTCCGTTGTTACGCATATCAGACGATACAGACATTGTACATTCAATATATCTAAACACGCCTTTTCTCTTCCTTAACTCTTTTATAACTTTATATGTAATACATGTTAACGGCGTCAATAGGCACTTTAGTGATAATAATGGACGGTAGTCCCGGATGTTGTGATGAAGGATTTTCAGAATAAAAGCTTGGTATTGAGAACTTCCGTTTTTTTCCAGAATAAAATAGCATTTAAACTGACGGTATGTTTAAGCTACATTATGCTATTAAACATTGATTTTAATTTCTAACACCCGACAGTAAAGAATACACATATTTATAACTAGTACGCTATAGCTAGTTCCAGAGTAGCCTAGATAAACTAACTAAGTGTGTTAGGTCTAACTCTTAGTGTATTTAATTTTGCTCCACTCAACGGTCCGCGGCGGACCTGTGATAATGCAGAGCTGCGTGTTCTCCGTCAGCAGCAGCTGGTCTGATCTCTCTCTCGCGTCCGGTTATACTTCACTCGCGTTTATGTCCAAATCTAGCTAGTTCTAGCTAATGATATGACTGCCTGCTTATCAAAGGACACCTAAACAATAAACGTTGCTTGGCAACGGCGTGAGGCCGCAAAGTAGAGCGCAGGATTATGCATATGTTTATATGAGGAGTCAAAATCCCATGCTCATAAAATGCTCATATATTTTTTTCTCTTCATTCCCCACACCCACAAATAAATAAATATTCCAATTTTAGGAAAAGTAACGAAGTTTGAGCAGTGTGGGTTTTATATGAACAGATGAACATATTTCAAAACACAAAGTGTAAAAACTGCAGTTTGCCTCCCTGTCAGAATGACAAAGGCCCTCAGTGAAGCTCAAGCCCATGTTTCTCACTACATTGTAAGTACAACTTACTAAAAAGATCAGTTCAATGCAACTAATGTCGTCTCAGTACTATTGCATGATGTTGAAATTGGTTTGACATGAATTTAGTGATGGATTGTAAACATTTGAAATGTAGAAAAAATGTGTGTCTCAGTTACAAGGTTGTTGTTTTAATAAATCAGACACCGATGGTGCAGCGCTGTACTGTACCTCTTTATATAGGCATTTCTTCCTTAACAAAATGTTTTTGTGCTGATCAGGGGGTACTTGGCTGAATTTTTTTTCAAAGGGGGTACATTATTGAAAAAAGTTTGAGAACCACTGTGTTATACTGAGTGATATATATTATACACACTGCTCTGCTTTCTGCACGGACCTCACAGCTGTTCTCACTGTAAACATCGCGTTGCGATGAAAGCAGTTTCTAAAATAATATCCAGGGGATGCATGCATTGGCATTGGCTGAGATAAGTCCGGCCGTGCGTCACGCCTCCATCGTTCCCGGAAATGCATCCGCGGAGGAGCTGTGGAGGAACCATCAGTGCATCCTCGGTTATAGCTCTTCCAGAGAGCCTCCTCGACGCTCGATCCTCGTGTGCATTTAAAGAAATAAGATGTCCTTCAAAATGGCGCACTGAAATTAATTTCCGGGTCACTACCGGAGGACCGAGGAGTCGAAGAGGGGAAATTTGAGCATTGGGAAGCCTCTAGGGTATTTCCCTCTGCTTCATGGTGGATCTGTCCTATATTAAACTTGTTGGACATATGTATATTCATCTTGATCTCCTAGCCTTAACAGTAAATATGTTGATAAGAATGCATTAAAACATTGGCATAGTTAATGTTTTGTCAAGGACTCAATCCTATCAAATTTAATAAGAAATGAAATAAGAATGAAACTGAAATGACACTGCAAAATCATAGTACTTAACCAAATGATTGTATTTAAAAAAAGAAAGAAACATCTGACATCTGTATCAAGGCCATAACCTAAAGTATTCATCTGTTTGCATCTCACAATTTATGTATCAAAATGAGTTATCACTACTGTTGGGTTCAGAATTCCAGAAAAGACAGACAACTTCTAAGTTTAACTATTTATTGTAAAAAGAGCAAACGTTATATTTTACTTGGCCAAGGACTCATCACGTCTTTGGGAATCACAGGCAGCAAAGCTGTAATCTGTAACCACCAAATCCGTCAAGAGCCTCGAACCTCATGTGACAATACATTTTATTACACAGGGCGTTGCCCGTACATTTATGATTAGTCAAGACTGAGATACCGCGATTTAGACTTGGTTGTCTTTGGTTGGTGTGCAGACTCAGATAGAGTCTCTTGGCAACACGATCCTCCAATCAGCATTCGGCCGGCCTGTGGAAGTCCCTCCCTACTCTGGCACCATCATACGTAATTTGTTTTGAGGAAGCTTCTACAGAAAAGTGGAATCTTTGTTATACTGATTCCCAACTATGCGTGGGCGCGGAGCTAAGCCAGGCGGCCAAGGCCATAGCCTCAGTAACTCATTGTTCCTACAGTGCCTGCATCTGGCTTCTGCTACTTTCTATTGCAAGCTAAAACTTTCTTCTGACTATTCCCCTCATTGGTATCTAACCCATCAGAACCTGGGATTAGTGATTGTGTCTATTTATTCTATAGTCATAGCAATCTCATGAGCACAATAAGCATATAATCTAATAATAAGCATCAGTCTTGTAATGTTATATAAAAATAGACTCCACACTACAATAAACAGTATTTAATTTTATTTCACTTTACAATACTTAATTTTACATTCTGTTCTGTATGTCTTTTTCAATTTACATATACAGTGGGGCAATATATAGTATTTAGTCAGCCACCAATTATGCAAGTTCTCCCACTTAAAAAGATGAGAGAGGCCTGTAATTTTCATCCTAGGTACACTTCAACTATGAGAGACAGAATGGGGGGAAAGAATCCAGGAAATCACATTGTAGGATTTTTTATGAATTAATTGGTAAATTCCTCGGTAAAATAAGTATTTGGTCACCTACAAACAAACAAGATTTCTGTCTCTCACAGACCTGTAACTTCTTCTTTAAGAGCCTCCTCTGTCCTCCACTTGTTAACTGTATTAATGGCACCTGTTTGAACTCGTTATCAGTATAAAAGACACCTGTCCACAACCTCAAACAGTCACACTCGAAACTCCACTATGGCCAAGACCAAAGAGCTGTCAAAGGACACCAGAAACAAAAGTGTAGACCTGCACCAGGCTGGGAAGACTACATCTGCAATAGGTAAGCAGCTTGGTGTGAGGAAATCAACTGTGGGAGCAATTATTAGAAAATGGAAGACATACAAGACCACTGATAATCTCCCTCGATCTGGGGCTCCACGCAAGATCTCACCCTGTGGGGTCAAAATGATCACAAGAACGGTGAGCAAAAATCCCAGAACCACACGGGGGGACCTAGTCAATGACCTGCAGAGAGCTGGGACCAAAGTAACAAAGGCTACCATCAGTAACACACTACGCCGCCAGGGACTCAAATCCTGCAGTGCCAGACGTGTCCCCCTGCTTAAGCCAGTACATGTCCAGGCCCGTCTGAAGTTTGCTAGAGAGCATTTAGATGATCCAGAAGAGGATTGGGAGAATGTCATATGGTCAGATGAAACCAAAATAGAACTTTTTGGTAAAAACTCAACTAGACGTGTTTGGAGCAGAAAGAATGCTGAGTTGCATCCAAAGAACACCATACCTACTGTGAAACATGGGGGTGGAAACATTATGCTTTGGGGCTGTTTTTCTGCAAAGGGACCAGGACGACTGATCCGTGTAAAGGAAAGAATGAATGGGGCCATGTATCGTGAGATTTCGAGTGACAACCTCCTTCCATCAGCAAGGGCATTGAAGATGAAACGTGGCTGGGTCTTTCAGCATGACAATGATCCCAAACACACCGCCCGGGCAACGAAGGAGTGGCTTCGTAAGAAGCATTTCAAGGTCCTGGAGTAGCCTAGCCAGTCTCCAGATCTCAACCCCATAGTAAATCTTTGGAGGGAGTTGAAAGTCTGTGTTGCCCAGCGACAGCCCCAAAACATCACTGCTCTAGAGGAGATCTGCATGGAGGAATGGGCCAAAATACCAGCAACAGTGAAAACCTTGTGAAGACTTACAGAAAACGTTTGACCTCTGTCATTGCCAACAAAGGGTATATAACAAAGTATTGAGATGAACTTTTGTTATTGACCAAATACTTATTTCCCACCATAATTTGCAAATAAATTTGCAAATTTTTTCTCTGAACTTCTTCCTCCCGACTGTACTTTCTTCAGCTCCCCCCGTACCACCGGCCGTGGTGGGGGTATAGCTTCAGTGTTTAGAGCTAATCTCCAATGCCGTTTGCTTCACCCAGTAACTAGCTATGCTAGCTTCGAGTTGCAGCTTTTTGAGCTGAACCCGGCCTCGCCTATACTCAGCGCAGTCGTGTATCCTCCGCCAAAGTACAATAATGATTTCATAACTGACTTTTCTGACTTTTTGTCCGGGATCATGGTGAAATATGATCGTGTTTTGATCTGCGGAGACTTTAATGTCCATGTGTGCTGCGAGTCTAAACCTCTGGTTAGGGATTTTTTAAACCTCCTCGACTCTTTCGGTCTTATTCAGTCTGTGGCTGGCCCAACACTAGATAAAGGACACACCTTAGATTTAGTATTATCGTTTGGATTGTCTATCTCTGTGGGTGAAATCTGTGCAGCAACGCGTATCTCAGACCATTTACCGGTTCTGTTTACAACCTCGATCCCTTCTGTAGGAGTCGAATCACGTGCTCCTGCACGTTGTCTGAGTTCAATTAACCCCTTGACTGCCTCACAGTTTTCAGATGCTTTTAATACTTATCCGATTTGTAAATTAGAGGTGAACTGTGCTTTTAGTGCGGATGAGCTTATCTCTTTGTTTGATTCGACATGCACACTAATACTGGATTCCGTTGCTCCTTTTACGCTTAGACGCAACAAAGTTCTCTCAGAGCCGTGGCTCAATGATTGTACTTGCGCATTTAGACGTGCTTGCAGGTGTGCAGAGAGAAAATGGAAAAAGGATAAACTTCATGTCTCCTTAGAAATTCTTCGTGCTTGCCTTTCCGATTATCAGACGGCAGTCAAAGCAGCCAAAACAGAATATATTTCCCTGTTAATCTCCAAAAACAGCCATAAACCTCAAGTTCTTTTTAATGTCCTTAATTCGATCATTAATCCTTGTGATGCTTCTCCAATTGTGCCATCAACTACTCTCTGCGATACATTTCTTAGATTTTTTATCGAAAAAGTATCTGCTCTTAGGCTAGCCTATACTAGTGCTACCCCAGATCCTGCTCCCTTTCTGTGCCCTGCTGTCCTCGACCATTTTGAGCCTGTATCCCTCTCTTCTCTCTCGGAAGTAGTCAAGCACCTGCGGCTGACAAACTGTATTTTAGACAGCATTCCCTCTCGCTTCCTTAGAGATGTTTTTGAATCAGTTGGAGCAAGTGTTTTATTGCTTGTAAACACCTCTCTTAGCTCAGGATGTGTCCCAGCTGCCTTCAAACATGCCGTGGTTAAGCCACTACTTAAAAAGAAATATCTTGATCCCTCCATTCTCGCAAATTTCAGGCCCATCTCCCAGCTACCCTTTTTATCTAAAGCCCTGGAGCGAGTAGTCTACGCCCAGCTGCAGTCATTTTTAACCACGCATGGCATCCATGAAAAATTTCAGTCTGGCTTTAAACCTATGCATAGTACTGAAACAGCCCTTTTAAGAGTTGTTAATGATCTGCTCTTAGCCGCCGACTCAGGTAGCCCAGCTGTCTTGGTGCTGTTAGATTTAACTGCTGCCTTTGACACTGTGGATCATAGTATCCTGTTGTCACGGCTTGAACAGTCCGCAGGCATTACAGTCTCTGCCCTTGCATGGTACAGGTCTTATTTGACGGACCGTAGCTTCTCAGTGCAGTTAGGTGCCTTCTCCTCTGCCAAAGCCCCTCTTACCTGTGGGGTTCCCCAAGGCTCGATTCTGGGCCCCATCCTTTTTCTATTGTACATACTGCCCCTAGTGTTGATAGTGCCTAAAACCAGGCTTAAAACCCGAGGGCATCGAGCTTTCGCAGCGGCTGGCCCTAGGCTCTGGAATACTTTGCCCCTCCATGTGAGATCGGCCCAGACCCTGGGGTTTTTTAAATCAACACTTAAAACTCACTTTTTCTCTTTGGCTTTTGTTTAATTATTTATTTATTCATTTATTTATTTATTTATTTATTTATTTATTTATTTATTTATTTATTTATTCATTTAGTTCTTTATTTTAATATTTATAACATAACATAGGATTTCATAAAGTATTTTAAAAATAGTTTATACATTATTCGAATATAGGAATAGTAGATAGGATTACTTAAAATGTAGTACCTTATATTTCATATTTTTTCCTTTTAGACCCTTGCGGTTTATTCTTTAAAACCCTTACCCTTACACACCCCCCATTTTCCCTCTGCTGGTCTATGGCCTTGTAGAGGGTAACGGGGTACAAAGTCGCTTAGATAAGTGGGGGAGTGCATCTGACGAAGAGATAGGTTGTTGTGCTCCCTCTCTCTGTTTCTTATCCTATATCTAATAGAACTGCTCGGGTCTTGATAGATTGAGTGGGGAAGTTCATGAGATCTTTCTGGGTTATCAAGAATAACTTTTATCCAATGACCTTTTCCCTCTCTGTCTGTGTCTGTGTATTCTCTTGCTCCGATTAACCCAGCCAAATCTTTTTTCTTGTTTTGTATCTATATCTACGCCGGGATCCGGAGTCGAGCCTGATCCTCTTGCTGTAGTCCTGTGTCTTGGATCCTCTATCCTGAGTTCTGGATTAAGTCGTGGACTTCGGGTCGTGGCTGAACCTGTCTCTGCGGTCCTGCCTTGGGTCTCGTCATGCTGCTTCCCTGATGGCTTCCACAGGATTGTAGCTGACATCCTCGTGGATTCATCTTCTTATTACAGACACATGCATTTCCTAACATTCGGTCTATATGCTGTAAAATGTATTATCTCTTCGATTTACACACAGCATCTATTGCACGTCTGTCCGTCCTGGGAGAGGGATCCCTCCTCTGTTGCTCTCCCTGAGGTTTCTTCCATTTTTTACCCTTAAACTGTGGGTTTTCTCTGGAAGTTTTTCCTTGTACGATGTGAGGGTCTAAGGATAGAGGGTGTCGTTTTCTCATACTGATATTCTGAACAATCTGTGCTGTTGTTGTATTTGCTGTAAAGTGTCTCTACTGTAGGCTATTTTTATTATATGTACAGCACTTTGGCTCGACCAAAAATCGTTTATAAATGTGCTATATAAATAAAACTTGATTTGATTTGATGTTGCATTGTTGGAGGAGCTCGGGACTTTTCTCATTGCCATTTCTACACTTTAGCTGCTGTGCATATTACATTAAAGCCTTTGAATCTTTGAATTCATAGGGTATCAGAAGAGTAGTATTAAACACGATTTAATTATCTGAATACCCTACTCTTTCCATTGCATTTCCTTGACCAACCGAAATAAATGTTATCTTGCTTTACCTTAACATATATTACATATCAGGGAAGGCTAAAAATAAATATGCACTATCATTTATTTTGTGCTTTCAATGTATCCTGCATTTAAAATAGATTCATATCAGTAGATTTGATTCTACGTACATATAAAACAATTCCGGAGGTGATTTTGGTTTAAAAAATCCATTATTATATTCATGGAGATTACATGACAGTAACACATATGTGAATAAAATGTCAGTCCTGTTATTGCATTTATATATACTGGGATATGAGGAAATATCTTTTGGAAGAATAGAGGTCATTCCTCCTGGAGAAATGTAAGCACCTTGGAGAATCTGAAATAGAAGCACTGAAGCTGTGCTAAAGGCTTGTGGTGGACCATGTGGTGGCCATGATCATTATTATCTGTTAATTTAATAATGGGGGGGGGGGGGGGGGGGGGGGGGGGGGAATTGTTCCAGTTGTTTGAGTGGAAATGACTTATTGTGCAGCAGTTAAATCCATTTAAAGCAGTGTTAATAGATGTTTGGCCTCTGGAGGGCAGTGCAACATGCTTTAAATACAACGGTTGAACTTCATCAACCAGACCTACTAAAATGTTATAACTCTTAAACAATCACATGAACTTATTTACAGAAGATAAAGAACAACTTAAAAATATATTTGAAGTTGTGTTCCTGGCTAGCCAATGAATGTCATTCTGATTAACCTCTCTGTTATTTCTTCTTACTGTGTCTGACAATGGAGTGTTGTGGCTGTAAGGCGAGTAAATGTGTGTTTTTGTTTTGTACTTTAATCAAGTATAAGCTACCTAGTCCTAATCCCTGTTGATTTTATTTATTATATATTTACTTAAATGCTTGTGTGTTACAGCGGAAAAGGGCCAAAAATGATGGTGTTGTAGAGCCGATGAACGGGATTCAGAGGCGGTGTATTCAGAATGGACTTCCACACTTTATTATCTATTAATCGACAAGAGATAAGTACATGTGCTGCTCTGTATGATAAGCTAGCATGAATGACAACAAACCCCGGTACCCTCACTAACGGGTCAGGGTTGCAACACACACTATTCACATGGTGAATGATGTACTATTTGTGGAGGAAACTTCTGTGTAGCAATGCAGTGGGAGACACCGACTCAAGAAGGAGACACGGTAGAGCAGGAGCTTTGATGTCAAACACTGATGATTTATTTGGAGTTTCGGCCGGAGGATTCACATCACAAGTCACAGCAGTCACGGTGAGACTGCACGGGAGAGTTGCCACGTCAATTCTGGAGCGCCTCTCTCTCGTTAGCCCATTTAACTGGTTTCACAGAGAGTGATCAACATATTTTGATAAGATAGCTTAGACAGTTGGGCGCACTGAGTCACTTGCATCCGTCACTTATGGCCTTGAAGATTTCATACCTTGGAGTCCACCAACAACAAAGAAGGAAGTTTCCCAGTGCACCCACAACAACAGACCATCTGTGACCTAGTGTTGCCCGGTCACAGAATGGGAACAATAACATTATGGCTGAAGCAGCCTATGTCCTTAAAGGAGATAAACAGACGTCAGGGTTGGTCATGTACGTCATATCTAGGAGTCTAGGACAATCATTTCCCTAACACTAATAATGTGTCACCACACAAGCCCCCCCAGAATTCACCCATAAACAAAGTCAGCGTGGCGTGGCGGAACGACAGGACGACCCCCACGACTCCTGAGCACGGGAGTCGGAAAAACGACCTCTGTCTGTGCGGCCTCCGGAAGACGCGAGACCGGAACCTGCAGTGAAACAACAACGTAGTGCATTATTCTATGTTTTGGTTCATATTTGTTTATTGATTGTTATGAACCTGTCTGAGGACCACAGATGGAAATGAGCTATTAGCTATAATCTGGCATATTGCATCTCTTCTCTTTGCTTAGATTAATGTTTTTGTATGCATGGTCCTTCTATAAATAAATTAAAAGAAAAAAAAAACGGGTCTCAACTAGGGCTGTGCATCTTCACTGGTCTCACGATTCGATTCGATTACGATTATCCTGTCAACGATTCGATTCAATTCGATATCCCGATGCATCCCGATGCATCACGATTCATACCAATGCGTTGCATCCTCAATTTTCTATATTACTGCACATGGCTTATTTTTCATCAATGCATACATGCAGTAAATACATATGAACTCTCTTTTTATTATTTAGAAAGTGCTTCAGAAATCAATAACATAAATGTCTTGACATTAATTTTTAAACCAAAATAAATGAATTGTATAGGTCTAGCCTCCCTATATCTCTGTGTGAAGTTGTTCCATCCTCAAAAACAAAAAGCTAATGCTTCTGCAGTCTAGCTGCAGCTTCTAGCAACGGTCTTCTGTTAAAAAAAGGACACTGAATGTCCTGAATGTGGCATCACACACAGGACTTGAGTCTGAACACAGCAGACAACAGGAGTATTTACAATAGCATATACAAACAAAAATACTGCATGTGGGTGCACACTTACATTCTCTGTTTTACCGTTACATAAATCCCATGAATGTATGAGATTAAATTAGCTTCATTATATCTCAGTGATTAAGTGAATAATAAAGTTTCTATCGGGTCACTATCAGCCTGTCACTCATTATTTTCAGGGAGGGGGCGGGGTTTGGAGGAACGGAGAGGAGACGTGATCGTGGGAGCTTTTTTCCTCCTGCCTTCACAAACTTTACACACGTATATATCGTCTGAAAATTGCTAGAGGACATTCATACTTTGCAATCCAAGACTTAATTAAATCCACCAAAAACCTGACATGATTGTAACGCGATTATTTTTGAAAAACATAAATCCCTGTGTCTCTGAGCCGCAGCGACACGGAGTGATTCAGAGCGGGTCCTTCTGCCGTTGGTTCTGGACTGGTGGTGTTGTGTTGGTGGATAAAGCAGACTGCTCCGTGTTTGGTGTTGCTGTGCCGCTGTCACGTCTGTTCCGTGATCTCTGCGTCACCGACCGATTTGATATTAAAGTGACAGAAAAAAAAAACGTTATAGTAAAACCGCGGCCGGAAAATCAGAAAGCAACGTTACTACGCTATAACCGATTATCTTCCGTCACTGCATCGATACCGAATCGTCCACGTCCGCATCGCAATGCATCGTAGAAACGATTATTTTCAACACCCCTAGTCTCAACTCAGTGACAGGGATCAAGGCCGGAGGGCGCCCCCATCGCGGAGGTCGTGCCAGCACCACCGGCTGACCCAAATCCAAATGGGCTGCTTTCATCCGGTCCACAGAGACGTGCTCGGCCTTACCACCGAGGTCGACCACAAGGTTTTTGTCCCCGTGCTCCAAAACTCGGAAAGGTCCATCGTAAGAAGGCCGTAGAGAACCCCTGTGCGCATCGTGCCGTATGAAGACGCGCTCTGCCGAGCGGAGATCCGCGGGAACCCGGGACACCTGGGGCTGCCAATCACCCTCCACCCACTGCTCGTGCACTCCACCAACGGCGTAGTCTGATGCGTCTGTGGTAATGGAGATGGGAGCCGTGGATGATGGGTGCGCCAACAGGGCCGTGACCTCCGTAAAAGCAACCTCAGCTTCCGCCGTTCAGTCGATCGCCTGGATGGGGGTCGTACCCTTCAAAGCCTCATACAGCGGCCGTATAATGTGGGCGGCCCGGGCGATGAAACGGTGGTAGAAAGTCACCATCCCCAGGAACTCACGGAGCGACCGGCTGTGAGCGCGCGAGGAAACGCCGCAACAGCCTCAACCTTCGCCGGCAGGGTCAATGTCAAACACCCCGAACTGGCACTTTGCAGGATTGATTATCAACCCGTGTTGGCTGAGCCTCGTGAAAAGGGCTCGGAGGTGTGACAGGTGTTCTTCCCGAATCCATCAGGCGCTGGAACGTTTGAGCGGCGTTCTTGAGCCCAAAAGGCATCCGCAGGAACTCTAAAAGTCCAAATGGCATTATCACTGCCGTCTTAGGAACGTCCAGGGGATGCATGGGCACCTGGTGGTATCCGCGCACCAGGTCCACTTTAGAAAACACCAACGTACAGGCCAGATGTGATGAAAAGTCTTGAATGGGCGGTACCGGGTAGCGGTCAGGTGTCGTGGCGTCGTTGAGACGGCCGTAATCCGTGCACGGGCGCCAACCGCCGTTCGGCTTGGGAACGACGTGTAGAAGAGAGGCCCAAGGACTGTCAGAATGGTGGACGATACCCAGGCGTTCCATGGTTGAAAACTCCGCCCTCGCTACTGCAAGCTTAGAAGGGTTCAACCGCCGGGCCCTGGCGTAGACTGGGGGAGCTTCGGTGGTGGCGTGGTGCTCCACCCCATGCTTGGTGGTGAGCGCGGAGAAGGTGGGTAGCGTCAGGTCTGGAAATTCAGCCAACAACCTGAGAAAAATGTCCGCTCCCGACAGCCCGTCGTACGCCACCTTGCCAAGTGTACACACGAGGGAGGAAAACGTCAAGCCATCAACCAAGCGTTTATTTTTAACGTCCACCAGGAGTCCGTGAGCACATAAAAAGTCTGCCCCGAGGAGGGGAAAATAAATATCTGCCGTCACAAAATCGCTGTCGCTGACGAAGAGAAGCCTGCTCGTGCCACGCCGCTCAGGGCCACTACTGAGTGCCGGCTCCTCTGTTTCCCGGAGGCTTGTAACTGCAGGAAGCGACACACTTCTTCGCCCTGGCCCCGAACCGCGCGAGGTAAAGACACTCTCCTGTGTCCCCACGCCGGCTTGGTACCGTCACATCCAGCCTCCCCCAAGCCTTCTTAACTGTAGAGGGGGCGCCGAGCGTCACAGCTAGCGCCTCTGCACCGGACTGCTGGGTAGTGTTAGAAATTAAAATCAATGTTTTATGGCATAATGTACCTTAAACATACCGTCAGTTTAAATGCTATTTTATTCTGGAAGAAACCGGAAGTTCTCAATACCAAGCTTTTATTCTGAAAATCCTTCATGACGACATCCGGGACTACCGTCCATTAGTATCATTAAAGTGGCTATTGACGCCGTTAACATGTATTACATATACAGTTATGAAAGAGATAAGGAGGAGAAAAGGCATGTGAAAGTAAGCAATGAATGTAAAATGTCGAAATCCTCTGTTTAACGCGATATCGGAAAACGAAGAACGAGGGGGGAAGTCCCTATACGTCACTACAGCTCACTGAGAGGAGGAGCGAACAGCCAGCAAGCGGAAAAGACGAAGGCTTGTGAGCTCTCTTCTGCACGGCCACCACTGGGAGAGGAAGCTGCAGCCTTTCTCTCCTGACTGAACAATCTCCTGCTTGTAACATTACCGTGCCTTTTTATTAATTAAAGTACCATTTTAACCTTTACAGAGACTCCATTTAGTCTCCTTTTAAAGCTTCTCTCTTGGACGCGAGAATAACGAACATAGATAACAATTGGTGACCAGCTGACGTGATTCCCGTTGAACCAGGAGAGACTAACAACCAGCTGTTTTCCGGAGACGAGGCATCCGTTCAGACACACAACGAGCTCGTATCAACTCGGTAAGAAGAAGCCTGTTATATCGAATTCTTCAATAGTTTATGCAGGACAATGTTAAGTCTGTGTGTTTGACGGCGGCGAGCGGATCCTGAAAATAGCTGTTTATTTCATGTTAAAACAACCAAAATTGTTAAATATAAGCGTCCTATACCTCGTGGCGCTGCTCTGTCGCAAGCAGGGTGAGTTCACACTTTATTTTGTTCTTCTATTTAACCCTGCATGCTATTAATTTGTGTGTATGTTGTATTTTAAATATAAAGGTGTGTGGTCATTGTACTTCGGGTAGGTGTCTTGTTGTGTTTTCATGTAGGTGTCTCTTGTTACGTTAGTAGTTAGTTAGCCTATGACGTAAGGATATATAAGTCCATTTAACGATTTTTGTTAAGATCTATGGGACATAGCGAATTGGTTAAGCACCGAGTAAATGAAAACCAACAAGGCATAGTGAATCAACCTAGGGTTGAGTAACTGAAGTCAGCGCTAGTCGAAAACAGTTGAGAACTGTTTTAAAAAAGTCCTTTTCGAGGAAAATGGCTTGATTAAGGTGTAAACCTTTATCAGTGGTCATACTGTTCTATTTTCAACCAAGATATTGCAGGTGGAATACGGTATTTGGGGTTTCAGCAGCATTACGTTAAATTGACGACGGTCATTTAATAGTCGCTGATAGGTTTCCATATTACTCCCACCTAACGTGTCTAAATAAGCAACAGTTAACCAATAGTGGACTATAAAGTCAATAGGCCACATGCACAGTCACTTCCGCATTCTACTCAAAGCAGCCGACTAATTTCCTGTTTGAAAATGACGACCTTCTACACCTGCTGCCTACAAGAGCTTCCGAAATAAAAAATTTCAGATATTTGCCGGACGACTAAAGCCCCAGCCAGCAAACTCGATAAAGGCTTCAAATTATATGCTGCGTCATATATACACCACTACAACTATGAAGGTAAGAAGGTAACAGGTACTAACCAGCTAGCTTATGCTCCGGGTTACGCTAACGTTAGCTGTCAAAAGCTAGGTAACGCTGAGTCGGGCTGAGTATGCTAAACTAGAGAGAGAATCGCTGGCAAGGGGGCTACAACTACAACAAGATGAACATATTTGACCGTGATTTAATTGTAATACACGTTTCAAAATGATGCCGAAGTAACAACATACTGATACCGGTTAGTAAAAACCATGAATTAATGCTTTGACAAGTCTGCAGACAGACGGCAGGCGAAAAACCCTTTTAAAATGCGTGCTTTCTAAATGGAGCTTGGCTAAGCTAACGTTATATATGCTCCGACCGTCCACACTCACAACAACGGCCTATACAGACATAAATAAACCAGCAACTGTATTCACCATGACACAGGCAGTCTGTGGTTTGTACTTGTTTAACTTTTGTCTAGTTTCAGAACAGATATGAGGAGCTGTGAGCTCTGAGTGCTAAGAGCTAACGGCTGTGTTGTTTTTTGGGGCGCTCATTGAAGATGACGTCACGGCTCCGCCTACACTGCGTTACTATAGTAACTACCCCAGTTCCTAAACTGTAATGGAAGCGCAGCATTAAAGTGAGCCGGGCCTAATAAGGTCTAACCAAACCGAGCGAGGCCTGCAGTGGAAACGCGCCATTAGTTTCCAAAGAAAGTTCATTGTGATATTGTAGGGTAAGAGGGTAACACTAAGCATTCAGGAATACATGCTTCTTCTAGGATAATGGGTCAGTAAAACTAACCAATAATTCTACTCATAATAACCTCCTGGCTTATTTACCACAAGTGAGGTTACTAATCACTAGTATTTCTTCTCTCTTTTTTAGATAACGCTTTGTGATTCATCACCAGTGGTGCTCATGCACAACCAGTGCTCCTGTGTTGCAGGAACTGTTTTGTGCAATCACACAGTAGCATTGTTGTTCCAAACAGCACACTACACTGAACTGAACATGCCAGTTGTGCCACCTGTGCATAGCTGTACTGAATCGGAACAGCAATGGCACAAGCCGCGAACAATGGTAATTTCATTGAGGTTCAAATACTTGTAATCTTTCACAGAGTTTTTGTTTTAAAGTGACTCAACGAACAGTAATTGTCTTTTCCTTAAGGGTGTGAAGCCAGGGCCCATCAACTCCATGGTCTTCACCAAGCCTGTACCAAATAGGATGGTGCAGACTGGAGTAAGGTCATTTTAGCTGGAAAATTGTGTTTCCTGTGTTTTTAAAATTCATAATTCTGGTGCTGTATTCCTAACCTTTATTGTCACATTAATGTGCTATATTGTCTTTGCCATTCTTTGTAGGAGTGGATTCTACAGAGGCATGGTGGGGCCATTACCAGATGCCTGCCTGTTCAGAGTTACGGAGGCATTGAAGACAGACCGCTGGTGACCACAATGAACATGAGACCTGACAAGCCCCTTGTGGAAAGTGCCTATGGGATTGTGCAGGAGGGCAGTGTTCTGTCCTATCAGATGCCTGCTTTGACGTCTCTGTACACCACACTTCACACTGACACACCACCAACACCCCACTTGCCCATAGAGGGGTATGTGATCTTGCCATGTGATTTACCGCTGGTGTGCTCAGAAGAGGAGCAACTACATATGAACAGCTTATCTGTTGATTTGGAAATGTCTCACAAAATTGAGGAGGCTACCCGTGAGCAAAGCTCTAGCTCAGAGTGGCATCTGCTCCGTAAACCCAGGGTTACTGCCTCTAGGTTTAGAGAGATTTGTCACGTCAGAGGTGAGAGCTCTGCTAAGCAGAGCGAATACTCAAAGGTACAAGGCAGACTGCAGAAATGAGGAGAGGTGCAGAGATGGAGCCCACAGTAGCAGCTGAATACAGTAGACTGGCAAACGTGAACTACTCCCCTTGTGGCCTTGTCATTCACCCCTCTACGCCCTGGCTTGGTGCCTCCACTGATGGAGTTGTTTTTGACCCGACAGAATATCCCCAAATGTCCCAATGTCCCAAATGATGTCAACTGCAAATATGTGCAGATGGAATGTGGCTCCCCTAAGCTCAAGAAAAGCCATGCCTATTACTGGCAAGTACAGGGTCAACTTCTTGTATCTGGGATGCAGTGGTGTGACTTTGTAGTGTGGGCACAGGAGGACTACCTGGTGCAAAGAATATACACAGATCCAGAAGTGCAAAGAGCAATCAGAGAAAAAGTACATGCCGAAGTACCTGTCATTAAAAAAGTAGTGGGCACTGTAGCCATTGTTAACTCTGTAACAGTGGCGGTTTTACGGGGTGGCATGGGGTGGCAGCTGCCACCTCAGAAAAATGCCTTGCCACCCCAGCTGCCACCCCAGTTGGCAGCTTTGTTTTGAAAGAAAAGTTGTGGCTCATCGGACATTTATGAGAGAAAGTCTCTAATGTCCGAGTGCAAGTGAATGCAGCACAAGACGGGAGCCTTGTAACCCCTCCCCCCCCTGGCGCGAGCTTGGAAATATGATTGGTGGTGATTTCTTTTGAATGGGGGACAGCCATAGACTGTATATATAAATGGACGTAGGGTCCGTGACGTCACCCATAGGATTCTGCAGAGTTGCCGTGAAGCCCTTAGTAGGAGTCGACTACTAACGGCTCGACAGTGACGTCAGAGTCTAACTCCGCCTTCTCCAGCCTGCTCCAAATAAGGGCAAAGAGGCGGAGCTGAGGCGGAGCCGAGGCGGGACAGGGCGGGACCTGCTGCCAACGAGCGTGATGTTCCAGACCTAGCTCAGGCTAAGAAGCTAAGCTAACATGCTCTCAGTATTAAGCTAACAACCTATGCTGGTCAGATTTGACCCAAAGACAACAGGAGGGTTAATGCCATATTCACTTAGTAACGAACAACTTTTACAAATATTTCTATATAGTCTGTGTTGGTAAATGTCATCTAGGTTGCACATTTCCTGCTGAAATACATGCATACCAAGTCACTGCGTGGCACTTTGGTTTTTGATAAAACAGTGTAGTTCCACTATATAAACGTTACATTCATAATCAAACGAGACAATCTGCAAGATAATTAGCTATTTGGTATTATTCTTAATGCTTGTCATTCACACGTTAATAAAATAAAAGAAGTACCGATACATAGCCGAATAATTGTGGCGGTGTTCAGCTTAATAAACCTTGCTCAACATCATTTATTTAGCTAATACTACAGCGGGCTACAGGCGAACCAAGTCCGCGTTTCGATGCATTCCTTGATCTCCAGTTATAACGCCGGACTCCGCCGCTGGCCGAAGCTAACGGAGCCCCAGGGGGCTAGCTACGGCCGCCGGGACCTATGGCCGGGACGCGCTAGCGAGCTAGCCCCCTGCAGCCCCGTTAGCTTCGGTGGCGTGGACTCCGGCGGCCCCACTGGGATAATTGGGTCCCCTTTTCACATTTGCTCCCGTTTAGCATTATGAGCGTCATAGCCATATAGTATAGAAGTTTTACCCAAGGCTGAATCATAAACTAAACTGTATATATGTATAAAGGGTTACGTCCTTAGCTGACTAATAAGCTACATAACAAGCTAAGCTAACAAGCACACAAACACCTGCTAACGGGGTTAACATGTATAATATTATCATTTTACTCACCGAAAAAAGCTGAAAGTAGACTTCTTGGAAGTTCTGTTAGTACATTCAAGCGCACAGCACGACATTTTAATTATCTGGTATTTGTATCAATATTCCCTAACAGGCACGATCACCACGAACACAGCTAAAGGGTCAAGTACAGTAACTCCAACTAACTAACGTTGTAGCCTCTATGGTTGTAGCCTAGCAGAGTGGACAAGTTGCTGTTAGCTGACAGTGAGGCACGTATCTGTCAATCAACGTGACCACGCCCTAATGTGTGCACAAACTTTAAGACCTAATATAAATAAAAGGGTCGCGTTAGAAAACAATTGACTCACAGATCCATAATCATGAAGGTGGAATCTAACTATATCGATAATAAAAATGTATGGAGCCAGGGGTTGTTAGAGATTAAAAGGGATTGACGCTCCGCGTTTCAAATCTCTCCGCGTCCCTATAGAGCTGTTTATATGGAAGGAATCCAGTGCCACAAAGTAAACAATAATCTACTTTAATGGTAATATAACAATGCAACACAATCAATACAGAGCACTCTCCAACAGTACTCCGGGCTCAATTCCTACCACCGAGTGACATACGTACCACGACAGCCAGTCAGGAAGAGAGCACTGAGCATAAAAACTTTACAGTATTTATACACATAAGCTGGGAGGAGTCTTTGGCCGGTTTGCCTAGGCAATGAGTCAGCAGTTTGTTGATTCCATCTCCTTACAGTGTGTGTGTGTGTGTCTACCCTTAGGCAGTCCCACAGTCAGGCTTTGGAGTCATATAATTTCACAGACAGAGGACTCTTTAACAGAATGCACACACCTCTTCCCCCGAAAACATCTTTAACACACACATCTGTTTAAACCAATTATTCCAAAATGTGGCGGCAATTTAGTACTTATAACATGAAAAAACAGATAGAAATCAATAAAACACAAACACCCAGTTTGAGCAGTAATTATACCTAGCTACTATAATAAACACACACATCCTCCCTATGCATGTTTGACGCACACACCTCTTATCCTCCAGCTCACCACACCAATGTCACATGTCTTTCTCTAAGAAAGCCATATTTGTTGAGGTTTACCAGTCATCATCTCATGACCTCCTCAGGACCAGCTAACCAACTAAGCTTAACTGTTCCTATACCCTAAGGCCATTTCTGAACTTCCCTTCCACTCCGAAGTCAGCTCACCTTCCCCCAATCTCCCTTTTGTCCTCAAAACTCACATGCTCTCTCAAAAGTCACATGCTGTAGGCCTCCAAAGCCCAGCTCACAGTTTTACCCAAATAATTCCCATTTTTAAGCTTATCCATTTGGAGCTAACATGAATACATTCAAATATTCCACTACAAATCCCCCTTTTGATTTCAATTTAAGAAATCAACTATTTCAAAACATTCACATTCATTCTGGGATTCAGACTATTTAAACGTTCAGAAATGGCTCCACATATCAACTTCATACGACCGTGTTAGAAATACCAAAATATGTAAATAACTCCATACATCAATTACATCACTTAGTAACAACAAAGTTAAAACCCTTCAATCAGAATGATTGAGTATAGTCAATCGTAATAAGGTATAACCTTCACAGTGGTGATTCAATTAATCTGTAATCTGCAAAATTGCAGTGTCTTCAAGCTTTAACATTACTTCACGTATACTTCATTACGCTTTAGTCAAAATGAGATATTTAGGAGACAGCAAGTCTGTCTTCTCATAAATATCAACAACCTGAAATGCCCTGCCTCCTATCATAAGAAGAGGCAGCTGCAAGGTCATACACAGTTCAGAGCCACACATGATATCAGTGCATTAAAACTTCCCAAAGAGTGGAGAAAACAGTATTTCTCCAACATATCCCTCCTGTTTATACTACGGAATAACATAGAACTTGGAAAAATACAAATGATTGTAAAAGATCAAAAATGCATATACAAAAGTACCCAAACGGCTGAGGTAGGTAGATTGTATAGGCACATGTTTTAATGTAATCCCCATGGTCTAATTCTTTCTCTGTACATCGTCAGTTTCTATCACTCAGACCCGTTACTGTTTCCCTGCTAACGTCCACTCTTTAAATTCTACTGGGTTCTGTTGGTTTCTTCACTGGTTTGAGACAAGTGCCCTTATTGGAATCACCTCCCTTTGTAGCCAGACTTCACCACAGTAGAGGCGAGTTTCTGTCTTTAGGTTTAAACAGCTTCACAGTCAGATGTATCCAGGATGGTCTCTCCGCCACTCTAACTGCAGTCGATGTAGACAGGAGTGCTTGGTAGGGACCCTCCCACTTTGGCGAGTGCCTGCTCTTCCTCTTTATCGCTCTGGTGAACACTCACTCTCCTGGTTTCACTGTCTGCGTAGTGTCAGGTACTTCCATCCGTGGCGAGACCCGGAACTCCTGATACTGCGTCCTTGGATACGCTTTCCACACCGTGGAGTCGCCACCCTTGCTTGGACAGGTACAGCAGGCCCAGCACGAGGAGGATGATGACAGCTTTCACACATCCTTCCTGGAGGTTTCCCCACTGCGCACTGATTCCAGTGGTACCAGATGTCTCCTTTCCCTTCCAAGCGGACAGCGTGAGATGTCCTCTGCATCACCCGATGGGGTCCAGAGAACCTGGGTCTCAGCCACTTGGGTCTGATCGCTTTCAGCCAGACGAACTCTGCAGTGTTCGCTTCGTGTTTCTCGGGTCCCCCTTTTGCCTCTGCAACCTGTGTGGAGAAATCTGATACAAATCCCTCAAGCCTACGCTCAGGGCTCCTGGGCCTGGGAACTGGTGACCATGAGTGAGCTCAAATGGAGAGAAACCTGTCCCTTTGTTAATTGAGCTCCTGATTGACATAAGAGCTAGAGGCAATGCGTCTAACCATTTCATGCCTGTCTCTTCACATGTTTTGCTGAGTTTTTGTTTTAGGTTCTGGTTCATCCTTTCCACTTTTCCCTGAGACTGTGGATGATAAACTGCTCCAAAACTGTGTCTTAGCCCTAGGGACTCTTCTTCTCATATTATGCACTTATCCAAAAACCTTCTCTTTTCTCCTCCTTCTCCTACATACTTTTTCCAACTTCACTCGTGGTATTTTAACCACCTTTTATCCTTCTGAGCAAGATATCACTTCAACACATTTAATATCTTGCCCTGTCCATCTATTTCAGTCTTCTTTTATCCATCTGTTCTCTTTTCTCTTCAGCCTTCAACAACCTTTTCTTATTTCCATTTCTAACCAGTCTTTTACTTATAATCTGTCCATTTCCTAGGACAGGTAAATACATCCTGCTACTGTAGTGTTCACAAATAAATCTCCATGCAAATTGCTAATGTACACTCAAAAGTGATCTGTTTCATTTTGAAAAGTCAGCTTTTTGAAAACCAACATGGCTCAGTTCAAAATGTTGTTTCAAAACAAAACTCCTCATCTCTTCCCGACATGATTTGACATAAAGATGATTTGCCACCACTATTTTTCATTGTGATATTTGTTCAAACAGAGACTGCATCTGTCTCTGGATTTAAATAAATGCCTGATGGCAGTATATGCATAAAAATAAAAATAAGTGTCCAGGTTTTTAACATCTGTCATTAAAGGAATGTATAAAAATAAGACATGTCATCTGATTAATCTAAAATCAGAATTTAACAGATAATTTGTGTAGTACATCTCACCATTTTTAGGGACGCCTAATTAACATTCTCAAATCTTCAATTAACTTCACCTAAAAAGCTAAAACAGTGCTGTTTTATGATACCTAAAAAAATACTACAATAGATTTTAGACTATAAAAATGTAAAACTTTCATTAGCCCCCCCGAAAAGGTCTAAAATAATGTATAAATATCAAATTAATAGTTTCCACTCTGTCCAGTGTAACATTGACATACATCAATATTGTCCCACAACCCCCCCTTTTCTGAAAAAGAATCCCATTTACTGTGTTTTCATTTTCAGAAACATCAAGAAAGAATGGTAATGCATAGGATGCAGAGGCGAGAGCCGTGACCTGGGACATGGATTGTTTGAGAGAAATGAACGCAGCTTCTGCAGCCTGTCCTGTTTGTTCCTGCTGAACTTTACGACCCTGGCCTCCTGCTTCAAAGTGTCCTCATAGCTGTCTTTTACGACCCTGGCCTCCTGCTTCATCGTAAATGTAGTTTGGGCTCCGTTTGAGATTTCTGCTCTGAGTTAGAGACAACATTATTTTGCATTGTTCTAAAATATTCGACTCGTTCTGCTACATAGTCAAGAATGTCTCCATCTGTAGGCACCTCCGTGTCTTTAATACCATGAGGGAACAGAAGAGTGTTAACTTCATCTGTTTTTATGGGGATCAATCTCTTAATCTGTTCCCATTAACATGTATAATATTATCATTTTACTCACCGAAAAAAGCTGAAAGTAGACTTCTTGGAAGTTCTGTTAGTACATTCAAGCGCACAGCACGACATTTTAATTATCTGGTATTTGTATCAATATTCCCTAACAGGCACGATCACCACGAACACAGCTAAAGGGTCAAGTACAGTAACTCCAACTAACTAACGTTGTAGCCTCTATCAAATCAAATCAAATCAAGTTTTATTTATATAGCACATTTAAAAGCGATTTTTGGTCGAGCCAAAGTGCTGTACATGCAATAAAAAACACTTATAATCACAATAAAAGACAATAATTTACAACAGAAATATAACAAACACAGGGAATAGTCAGGAGTCGTGCTCCGCTCTGACTAGAAGGCCAGAGAGAAGAAGTGAGTTTTTAGTGAGGATTCAAAAACCCCTAGGGTCTGGGCCGACCTCACATGGAGGGGCAGAGTGTTCCAGAGCCTGGGGCCAGCTGCTGCGAAGGCTCGGTGCCCTCGGGTTTTGAGCCTGGTCTTGGGCACTACCAGCAGCAGATGGTCAGCAGACCTTAAAGCTCTGGCTGGGGTGTAGCGCTGGAGGAGTTCAACTATATAGGAAGGAGCCAGCCCATTTAGAGCTTTAAAAACAAATAAAAGGATTTTAAAATCAATTCTGAACCGAACTGGAAGCCAGTGCAGTGAGGCCAGAATTGGGGTGATGTGGTCACGCTTTTTATGGCCAGTCAGCAAACGTGCAGCTGCATTTTGGACCAGCTGCAGGCGTTTAATTGACGCGTGGTCCATACCCACATACAGAGCGTTACAATAGTCCAGCCTTGAGGTAACAAAGGCGTTGATGACCCTTTCCATGTCTTTAAAAGATAAATAGGACTTGGTTTTGGCCAATAGTCTTATTTTAAAAAAGCAGGATTTGACTACGCTGCTGACCTGCTTATCGAATTTAAAAGTGTTCGTCAAGGTCACGCCAAGGTTCATGACCGAGGGGAGGATGTTTTGTTGGAGGGAGCCCAGAATATCAACCTGAGAGGCTGGGGGTTGTGGTCCAAAAAAGATGACCTCCGTCTTGCCCTCGTTAAGTTTCAAGAAATTGTTGCTCAGCCAGGATTTGATCTCCGTTAAGCAGTCCATCAGCTGCTGTAGTGACTGTTTGATGTTTGCTTTGAGCGGGAGATATATCTGGACGTCGTCAGCGTAGCAGTGGAAGGGAAAATTATGTTTTGTTAGAATAGAACCTAGGGGCAGTATGTACAGTAGGAACAGGATGGGGCCCAGAATCGAGCCTTGGGGGACCCCACAGGTAAGAGGGGCTTTGGCAGAGGAGAAGGCACCTAGCTGCACTGAGAAGCTACGGTCTTTAAGGTAGGACCTGAACCACGCGAGGGCAGAGCCTGTGATGCCAGCGGACTGTTCAAGCCGTGACAACAGGATGCTATGGTCCACGGTGTCGAAGGCAGCTGTCAGGTCCAACAGCACCAAGACAGCTGGGCTACCTGAGTCGGCGGCTAGGAGCAGATCGTTAAAAACTCTTAAAAGGGCTGTTTCAGTGCTGTGCATGGGTTTGAAGCCAGACTGAAACTTTTCATGGATGCCATGAAGGATTAAGAAAGACTGCAGCTGGGCGTAGACTACGCGCTCCAGGGCTTTTGATAAAAACGGTAGCTGGGAGATGGGCCTAAAATTTGCGAGAGTGGAGGGGTCGAGACTTTTCTTTTTAAGTAGTGGCGTAACCACGGCATGTTTAAAGGCAGCTGGGACACATCCTGAGGTAAGAGAAGTGTTTAAAAGTAATAAAATACTTGCTCCAACTGAATGAAAAACCTCTTTGAGAAGGCGTGAGGGAATGCTGTCAGAGGAGCAGTTTGTCGGCCGCAGGTGCTCCACTATGTCCGAGAGAGAAGAGAGGGAAATAGGCTCAAAGAGGTCGAGGACAGCAGGGCACAGAGAGGGAGCAGGATCGGGGGTAGCACTAGTGTGAGCTAGCCTAAGAGCAGATATTTTTCCAATAAAAAATGTAAGAAACTTATCGCAGAGAGCAGGCGATGGCACAACAGAAGAAACATCACGGGGATTAATGATGGAGTTGAGGACATTAAAAAGAACCTGAGGTTTATGGCTGTTTTTAGAGATGAACAGAGAAATGTGCTCTGTTTTGGCTGCTTTGACTGCCGTCTGGTAGTCAGAGAGGGAAGCACGAAGGATTTCCAGGGAGACATGGAGTTTATCCTTTTTCCACTTTCTCTCAGCACGCCTGCAAGCGCGTCTGAGAGCACGAGTACAGTCATTGAGCCACGGTTCTGATAGAACTTTGTTGCGTCTAAGCGTAAAAGGAGCAACAGAATCCAGTATTGGTGTGCATGTCAAGTCAAACATAGAGAGAAGCTCATCAGCATTGTTAGATATTATAATGGATTTACGCTCCACGTTTCAAATATCTCCGCGTCCTTCTCGAGCTGTGTTATATGGAAGGAATTCAGATGCCAACAAGTAAACAATAATCTACTTTAATGGTAATATCACAATGCATACACAATCGATACTATTACATTCAATGCAATAATACATTCAATACAGAGCACACTGCAACAGTACTCCGGGCTCAATTCCTAACACCGGGTGACATACGTACCACGACAGCCAGTCCGGAAGAGAGCTCTGAGCATACAAACTTTACAGTATTTATACACATAAACTGGGAGGAGTCCTTGGCCGGTTGCCTAGGCAATGAGTCAGCAGTTTGTTGATTCCATGTCCTTACAGTGTGAGTGTATGTGTGTGTGTGTGTCCCTAGGCAGTCCCCCCGTCAGGCTTTGGAGTCATATGATTTCACAGACAGAGGACTCCTTAACAGAACGCACACACATTCCCCTAAAACATCTTTAACACACACCTCTGTTTCCTCCAGCTCACCACACCAATGTCACATGTCTTTCTCTAAGAAAGCCATATTTGTTGAGGTTTACCAGTCATCATCTCATGACATCCTCAGGACCAGCTAACCAACTAAGCTTAACTGTTCCTATACCCTAAAGCCATTTCTGAACTCCCCTTGCACTCCCAGTCAGCTCACCCAGAATCAGAAGGACCATTGTCTCTCTAATTGTGTGTGACCCACTCGTCTCTTGCTCTTTAGGAGTCTTCCAAAACCACATGCTCTCTCAAAAGTCACCTGCTGTAGGCCTCCAAAGTCCAGTTCACAGTTTAACCTAAATCATTTCCATTTTTAAGCTTATTCATTTGGAGCTAACATGAATACATTCAAATATTCTACTTCAAATCCCCCTTTTGATTTAAATTTAATAAATCAACTATTTTCAAGACATTCACATTCATTCTGAGTTTCAGACTATTTAAACGTTCAGAAATGGCTCCACATATCAACTTCATACGACCGTGTTAGAAATACCAAAATATGTAAATAACTCCATACATCAATTACATCACTTAGTAACAACAAAGTTAAAACCCTTCAATCATTCTGATTGAGTATAGTCAATCGTCATAAGGTATAACCTTCACAGTGGTGATTCAATTAATCTGTAATCGGCAAAATTGCAGTGTCTTCAAGCTTTAACATTACTTCACGTATACTTCATTACGCTTTAGTCAAAATGAGATATTTAGGAGACAGCAAGTCTGTCTTCTCATAAATATCAACAACCTGAAATGCCCTGCCTCCTATCATAAGAAGAGGCAGCTGCGAGGTCAAATTCATATACAAAAGTACCCAAACGTCTGAGGTAGGTAAATTGTATAGGCACATGTTTTAATGTAATCCCCATGGTCCAATTCTTTCTCTGTACATCGTCAGTTTCTATCCCTCAGACCCGTTACTGTTTCCCTGCTCACGTCCACTCTTTAAATTCTACTGGGTTCTGTTGGTTTCTTCACTGGTTTGAGACAAGTGCCCTTATTGGAACCACCTCCCTTTGTAGCCAGACTTCCCCACAGTAGAGGCGAGTTTCTGTGTTTTAGGTTTAAACAGCTTCACAGTCAGATGTATCCAGGATGGTCTCTCCGCCAGTCTAACTGCAGTCGATGTAGACAGGAGTGCTTGTTAGGGACCCTTCCCCTTTGGCGAGTGCCTGCTCTTCCTCTTTATCGCTCTGGTGAACACTCACTTTCCTGGTTTCACTGTCTGCGTAGTGTCAGGTACTTCCATCCGTGGCGAGACCCGGAACTCCTGATACTGCGTCCTTGGATACGCTTCCCACACCGTGGAGTCGCCACCCTTGCTTGGTCAGATACAGCAGGCCCAGCACGCGGAAGATGACAGCTTTCACACGCCAGCCTCCGGTGGAGGAGACAGACGCCATCTGGAAGTGTTGATCCACCCCGCTCTGCCTCGTTCCCTCAGTGCCGTTCTTCGACGCCCTCTGGTTCCTCCTCCTCTGTGCGGCCCACGTCCGGGATGATGTTGTCTTGGATCCTTCCTGGAGGTTTGCCCACTGCGCACTGATTCCAGTGGTACCAGATGTCTCCTTTCCCTTCCAAGCGGACAGCGTGAGATGTCCTCTGCATCGCCCGATGGGGTCCAGAGAACCTGGGTCTCAGCCACTTGGGTTTGATGTCCCCCTTTTGCCTCTGTAACCTGTGTGGAGAAATCTGATACAAATCCCTCAATCCTACGCTCAGGGCTCCTGGGAACTGGTGACCATGAGTGAGCTCAAAGGAGAGAAACCTGTCCCTTTGTTAATTGAGCTCCTGATTGACATAAGAACTAGGGGCAATGCGTCTAACCATTTCATGCCTGTCTCTTCACATGTTTTCTTATATCTTAGTAATATATTTTATTTCATGTTTTTTACTCATAAAACAATATGACATTGTCCAGAATAGTAGTTAACTTTATATAACTTTTACTCTTTCTAATCTTTTCAAACATCTTAATTGTCTTGTCTCTCTCTCTCTCTTACATACTTTTTCCAACTTCACTCGTGGTATTTTAACCACCTTTTATCCTTCTGAGCAAGATATCACTTCAACACATTTAATATCTTGCCCTGTCCATCTATTTCAGTCTTCTTTACTGCTATTTTTAATTTACCAATTGATTAATTCATGGTTAATACAACTTTTTATCTTTACTTCTTTATCAAGTCAATTCAATTTCTTTAAATTTGTTTCTTTAAAATACATTAGTAGATACCTTGTGGAGTATAACTAATCCTCTCTAGGATATGAAATCCATTCATCTTTAACAAGATACTATTTCCCTATTTATTTTTAGTTCATGATAACAATGGTATAAAAACCACACGTTTTACTCATAGCTAGTTTCTATGTCAAGATTATTATGTGTGACATAATAATCAGATGTCTTGTTTGCTAAACAAGAATAATAAACTTTAATATTTTCAGCATTCCAGACCATCATTTAAACAAGCAGCCTCCCATCTAAAACACTAAACCTAATGTTGTACACCACCCTCTGGAAAACTCTTGCACAGTTATGCTGTCAAATCATTGCATAATTTCTTCAGTTTCTGTAGTGAGCAACCTTTCACTTAACACACTGATTCAGAGTACAACCCAAAGGTGGCGCACAACTATCCAGTGCTGCTGTAATCACAGCAAATCAGCAACTGGAGAAAAACTCAATTTAAATCTCTCCCCCTTTTCTGAAAAAGAAATCCCATTCACTGTGTTTTCATTTTCAGAAACATCAAGAAAGAATGGTAATGCATCCTCATAGCTGTCTTTTAATACCATGAGGGAACAGAAGAGTGTTAACTTCATCTGTTTTTATGGGGATCAATCTCCTAATCTGTTCCCATTGCTCCCGGTGACTCCCTGGAATTTCAGAATCGTTTTTAGCATTCTGTCGTTCCATATTCACTTCGCTTTTATTTATCTGACTCAATTAATATGTGCTCACATGTATTAATATACTGGGCTATTGTCGTAGTTACTATTAACGCGCTTCCCGTCTTAAATACCGGTCAGCAATGTAATGTTTAACCTCAACGCTTGAAGCTAAACTCATATAAACATGTCAAAGGTGTACTACCCCCTTTCAGCCACTAGATGGCAGCAGCAGACCACAAATGAGCTTCACTCATCTGAGTGCATTTTTGAGATCCGCCGATAATGAGTAATTAACATACACAGACCTCTGGCTTTTAGCATTCAGCCTTCGTCTGTCCTGTAAAAACTCCCAGTTTTAAGACGGCGACCTGATCTAATATCGGGTTTCCAGGTTCTGTCGTGCGGGACTCAAACCTCGCAAACCTACAGACTGCACTGTCTCCACGCCACTCAGGAATAAATCTACCTGCAGATCCGCGCTAAACTGTCTATTTACGTCACGCAGGACTTTCTGTCTACCTGCGATCAACGACTATGTTTCGTATATAATAAAATATGCATTGTATATTCCATTTAAACTTTAAAAACACTGTGAAACGCCTTCAGACAATCCTAAAATTTTAGTGTATTCAATCACAGACAATCGATTTTCATAACAGGCGTCTGTAAGTACCTTAGAGTTGTGCAGGGCCCTGCCGATTGTCTGAAGTGTTTGAAAGCGTTTATTCCCGACCCAATCCGGTCGTCTGAATTCCTCCTCAGCTCGTTATCTTGCACGTCGGGGCACCATTTGTTAGAGATTAAAAGGGATTGACGCTCCACGTTTCAAATATCTCCGCGTCCTTCTCGAGCTGTGTTATATGGAAGGAATTCAGATGCCAACAAGTAAACAATAATCTACTTTAATGGTAATATCACAATGCATACACAATCGATACTATTACATTCAATGCAATAATACATTCAATACAGAGCACACTGCAACAGTACTCCGGGCTCAATTCCTAACACCGGGTGACATACGTACCACGACAGCCAGTCCGGAAGAGAGCTCTGAGCATACAAACTTTACAGTATTTATACACATAAACTGGGAGGAGTCCTTGGCCGGTTGCCTAGGCAATGAGTCAGCAGTTTGTTGATTCCATGTCCTTACAGTGTGAGTGTGTGTGTGTGTGTGTCCCCCTAGGCAGTCCCCCCGTCAGGCTTTGGAGTCATATGATTTCACAGACAGAGGACTCCTTAACAGAACGCACACACATTCCCCTAAAACATCTTTAACACACACCTCTGTTTCCTCCAGCTCGCCACACCAATGTCACATGTCTTTCTCTAAGAAAGCCATATTTGTTGAGGTTTACCAGTCATCATCTCATGACATCCTCAGGACCAGCTAACCAACTAAGCTTAACTGTTCCTATACCCTAAAGCCATTTCTGAACTCCCCTTGCACTCCCAGTCAGCTCACCCAGAATCAGAAGGACCATTGTCTCTCTAATTGTGTGTGACCCACTCGTCTCTTGCTCTTTAGGAGTCTTCCAAAACCACATGCTCTCTCAAAAGTCACCTGCTGTAGGCCTCCAAAGTCCAGTTCACAGTTTAACCTAAATCATTTCCATTTTTAAGCTTATTCATTTGGAGCTAACATGAATACATTCAAATATTCTACTTCAGCATTAAAAGCACAGTCCACATCTAATTTACAGATAGGAGAAGCGTTAAAAACATCAGAGAACTGTGAGGCAGTCAAGGGGTTAATCGAACGCAGACGACGCGCAGGGGCACGGGACTCGACTCCTGCGGAAGGGATGGAGGTTGTAAACAGAACCGGTAAATGGTCTGAGATACGCGTTGCTGCACATATTTCATCCACAGATACAGACAGTCCAAACGACAATACCAAGTCCAAAGTGTGTCCTTTTTCGTGTGTTGGGCCAGCCACGGACTGAACGAGACCAAAAGAATCAAGGAGATTTAAAAAGTCCCTAACCAGAGGCCTGGACTCACAACACACATGGACATTGAAGTCTCCGGAGATCAAAACACGATCATAATTCACCATGATCCCGGACAGAAAGTCAGAAAAGTCATTTATGAAATCCTTATTGCGCTTTGGCGGACGATACACAACTGCGCAGAGTATAGGCGAGGCCGGGTTCAGTTCAAAGAGCTGCAACTCAAAGCTAGCATAGCTAGTGACATGGTGTAGCAATCGGCACTGGAGGCTAGCTCTAAACACCGAAGCTATGCCCCCGCCATGGCCGGTGGCACGGGGGGAGCTAAAGAATGTACAATCAGGAGGAAGAAGATCAAAGAATGATGTGTACTCGCCAGCGTGTGCCCAGGTCTCCGTCAGGAACATGAAATCCAGTTCACGGGAGGTGAAGAAGTCGTTCAGCAGGAACGTTTTGTTAGCTATCGACCTAGCATTTAGCAAAGCCAGACGTAGTTTTCGCTCCGGGCTTGCCGACGGTGTAGTTCGTCTCAGCTGTCGAAGATGTCCGTGTTGAACGCCGCGCGGGCCGGGAGCAGTCAGGCGGGCAGGAGTAGCTGCCAGTCGGGCAGGAGGAGCAGTCAGTCGGGCAGGAGGAGCTGCCAGCGGGTCCAGCAGAGGCCGCAGCTCCGGAAAGACGGGGCGAATCCACCGATCCCTCACATGACATGCAGCGGGAGGGCCATGACATCCGAGGCGTGGATAGGTCCCGGAAGAAGCCGTCAGGTAAGCCTTAAGGTGGACCTGTGCACCACCACGATTTCCCCGTCGTCTGAAGCGCTTTCGGCGAGGCAGGATGGAGGGCAACCTGCGCAGGTAGAAAGGTATGTCCAACAGTAGAGGGGGGGGGGGGACGATTTATGGTTGCCAGATGTGGTTTTGGGCAGCAGTATCAACTCCAGTGAGGGTCTGAGGTGGAGGAGGGCTTGGCGATCATAGACGAGCAGAGCAGAGACATTCTGACAAACATAAAACAAAAACAGGATAGCTATAGGTAGACAGCTGAGCGAGCGGCGAGCCGACACAGGCGCCATCTTGAATCCTATGGTTGTAGCCTAGCAGAGTGGACAAGTTGCTGTTAGCTGACAGTGAGGCACGTATCTGTCAATCAACGTGACCACGCCCTAATGTGTGCACAAACTTTAAGACCTAATATAAATAAAAGGGTCGCGTTAGAAAACAATTGACTCACAGATCCATAATCATGAAGGTGGAATCTAACTATATCGATAATAAAAATGTATGGAGCCAGGGGTTGTTAGAGATTAAAAGGGATTGACGCTCCGCGTTTCAAATCTCTCCGCGTCCCTATAGAGCTGTTTATATGGAAGGAATCCAGTGCCACAAAGTAAACAATAATCTACTTTAATGGTAATATAACAATGCAACACAATCAATACAGAGCACTCTCCAACAGTACTCCGGGCTCAATTCCTACCACCGGGTGACATACGTACCACGACAGCCAGTCATGAAGAGAGCACTGAGCATAAAAACTTTACAGTATTTATACACATAAGCTGGGAGGAGTCTTTGGCCGGTTTGCCTAGGCCAGGGGTGGCCAACCCGCGGCTCTCGAGCCGCATGCGGCTCTTTGCCTAGTTTCATGCGGCTCTTCAGTTCATATCGAATTGTATATGTGTGAGTTTGGGGGAGAGACACTGACTCCTGACTAGTGTTGCACGGTGTACCGATACTTGAAAGGTACCCTGGGATACCCTGCCGTTAAAAACGTTACTATTCCTCCGTTTCATTAGTATCGGTACTTTAAGAATGACGGGGGAAAGTACTCCGGTGAGAAAGCGCCGTTTAATAAGAGCGATGTGTGTTCAGCGCTCTGCTTCCTCTCCCTGCACCGTGACTGCAGTCCCTCCCCTCTCAAGCACGCTCAAGTGCCTCCCCTCTCTCGTGCACGCGCTAGCTGCCAGAGCATGTGAGAAAACGAGAAGCATGGCTGCAAGTGGGAGTGCAACTGCTGCTGCACCTCGGCTTGTTGACAAAAAAGACGCCAAAAGCGAAATTTGGAAGTATTTTAGCTATAACTCTGACAGTGAGGGCAAGCCTACGGACACCACGAGGCCTGTCTGTAAGTATTAATTTGATTTAATACGAATTCTTGTAATTTATTGTATTTATTGTTTAAAAGTTTGTGTTATGGTTATGGTTCTGGTGTGAAATAAAGCACAATAATTACATTTAAAACTGTTTCCCTTTTTTTAAGAAAAGTATCGAAAAAGAATCTGAATCGCAATTCTTGACTTGGTATCAAAACTAAAATGTTGGTATCGTGACAACACTAGCTACTCCTGACAGTTAAACCTGATATTTAGTAGGTCTGTTAAGTATTGAATGCTGATCATTCTAACGTAATTTGGCCGGTCAAAGTTGTTTGGGCTCGGATAAAATCGCTCCGTTACTTTCGTCCCGTGTTACTTTCGTCCCGTGTTACTTTCGTCCCGGCTCGGGGATGTGTGGTGTCAGGTGTCAGTATGACAGGATGACAGCGCGTCTAATTTTGATGTGGCCCAAGAGCCAATCACAATAATACCTGTGATGCAGTGAACCAATCACCTTTGAGGGGGGGAACACCTATCGTTGATTAAACACTATCCAGTGTTTCCCCTACCATTGTCTTGGAGGGAAAATTCAAGGTGTTTAAAAAATATATATAATTATTATTTTTTTTTAATATATATATAGCACCAAATTGCAAATAATCTATAACTACTGTCACTTTTCACATTGAACATGTGCTCTTTTATTAAATAAACTAAACGCTTTCATTTTAAGTTGTGAGTTTAGTGTTTTTGACCCTAAGAAACACTGATGCATTAATCAATAACAATAATCCACAGCTCCTCTCTCTGCTCCAGAGGATTTAAAAAATATATATCCCAATGCCACAAAAATGCATCAGTGTCGTGGTTGAAATCTTGTCTCCAGAAAACAAAAAACTGAAACAAGCGGTATCAGTGACTGTGTGTTTGATGTGGCTCTTTGCAGTAAAATAGAAAACATGTGGCTCTTAACCTCTGACTGGTTGGCCACCCCTGGCCTAGGCAATGAGTCAGCAGTTTGTTGATTCCATCTCCTTACAGTGTGTGTGTGTGTGTCTACCCTTAGGCAGTCCCACAGTCAGGCTTTGGAGTCATATAATTTCACAGACAGAGGACTCTTTAACAGAATGCACACACCTCTTCCCTTCGAAAACATCTTTAACACACACATCTGTTTAAACCAATTATTCCAAAATGTGGCGGCAATTTAGTACTTATAACATGAAAAAACAGATAGAAATCAATAAAACACAAACACCCAGTTTGAGCAGTAATTATACCTAGCTACTATAATAAACACACACATCCTCCCTATGCATGTTTGACGCACACACCTCTTATCCTCCAGCTCACCACACCAATGTCACATGTCTTTCTCTAAGAAAGCCATATTTGTTGAGGTTTACCAGTCATCATCTCATGACCTCCTCAGGACCAGCTAACCAACTAAGCTTAACGGTTCCTATACCCTAAGGCCATTTCTGAACTTCCCTTCCACTCCGAAGTCAGCTCACCTTCCCCCAATCTCCCTTTTGTCCTCAAAACTCACATGCTCTCTCAAAAGTCACATGCTGTAAGCCTCCAAAGCCCAGCTCACAGTTTTACCCAAATAATTCCCATTTTTAAGCTTATCCATTTGGAGCTAACATGAATACATTCAAATATTCCACTACAGGGTAGAAACATGTTTTTTTCTGCTGGAAAGTTGGGCATTTTAACATGGGGGTCTATGGAAATTGCTCCTTTCTACAGCCATCGCCTATCGGCCAATATATGAACTGCAGTGTGTGGCACTTCCGCATTGGCTTCACGGCTCTACCCCACAGTTTTCCGCTTGGGGACAGCGCAAAACGAGAAGCATTTCGGATCCAAGTAGACGGAAGGAATGAGGTATTTGTGGTCAGGGTATGACTGGGGTAGGTTACAGCCATACCAATAAATGCCCCACCATAAACAATGATGTTAAAGTAAGCAAAATAAAGTCCGCCAACTCGCTCCGAGTAAATTGCACTGACAGCAGTTTGACTTCAGTAGCCACTTGTCTGGAAATACCGAAGACTAGAAACAGTTTTGAAAACTTTTGTCACGTAGTGATTGTCTTCTCAATAGAACATCTTTGATAATGTCTTCTGACCATTCAGAATCACGATAACGGCGTGGTGTTGTTGCAGGAAGTCCCGACGGAGAATACTTTTGCGGTAGTACACTATATACATCGATACAACATTAGGTGTTGATAGAAATCAACACGTAATGAAATAAGACCCCACGGTTTGATGATTGATAGGTGTGTGGGCTGTCTTTCATTTTGACACACAGAACAATGGGGGCTATCCACCCTTATCCACAAAGTAAAGTAATTCACACAGCCTCTTCCCTCTTCTCTCAGTGAGGAGCAGCAGGTTCAGCTTTCAGAACAAAGTAACAAAAAACTAAAATGGCATTCATTTTTTAAATATGTCGTGGAGTAATAGATTTATTCATTTTTCTTCTCAAGAGAGTACCAGAATGTGTATTTTATGTTAGTATTTCAAAAAATCTCCTGGGGGACAATCCCCCCAGACCCCCCTGCAGGGGTTGGGCTTTCAGCATGTCAACTCTTTCACCTGTGGGGAAATTGCAGGATTGGCTCCAGGTCGCCCTTTTTATTTACTACAAGACAAATGTGCCTTTTTATTTCATACAGTTCAATTTGGATTGAGACAGGGAAATAATCTAAACCTCACGCGTGGCCTTTCACTGTCAAGGGGAGCGTGTATGTAATTACATTGCAAATACTGACTTGAGCCCCACCACTGTATGGGTTAGCCCTACCATAGATTACCCAACACAAATACTCTGGCCCCGCCACTGTTTGCGGTCTACAATGACGAGAAGAGCCTGTCAAGTTTGGCTGTACTCAGCATTGAATCAAAACGCACCATAGCTTTAAATCGTTTGTGAGGCGTTTTGCTGATCAAGATGGTAAACGCCACATTCAGCTGTTATAGGCATGCCAACTTGATGCTCTGCTCACGGATGAGTCGATGAGAATAACAAACTGTTAAGATGATGACCTTACGTGTGTATCATATTTTTCTTCTTTGTGGGGTTCTGCCCCCAAAAAACAGTTTCAAGTCCTGAGAAAGTCAAATAAGACGGTGTGTAAAACTTCACTGCCAAGCCAAAAGAAAGGTAACCACTTTGATTTAACTAGGCCAGTAGGTAAGGACTTTCCACTGGATCATAACTGCAGCGATGTATATGTTTTAGCTGAATACATGTTTTTTTAACCCTAACTGATGCAGTTAGTCACTTCTTTAATGTTTGTTCTTTCTGATGTAAAGTCAAGGTTGTAACTGTTTGCAATTAAGTCGTGGGGCGCTGAACTGTTCTTTTGATTATTTTGATTTATGATAGTAATTACTTGTCTTTCAAATTTGAAGGAGGGTGAGCAAGCATCTTGAGGAACATTCATCATTAACTCCTCCAAAAAATATAGTTTATTTAATAATAACACTGAATATGTGAATCATAACAGTGATTGACAGCTGATAGGAATCATGTGATTGTTAATAGTATCATATTCATACAGACACACATCGATGAGACAGTTAATTAATGTACTTATTCCAGCAGTCTGCATAGATTGTGTACCCCTGCTGGTCTAAGAGTGAAACCAACTCATTCAGTTAAAATTCATTAAATTACGTCTGCCACCTTATATAGTTATATTTATTTATCAAGTTAACATTGTTGATATGACTGCGATTAAATCAGCATATCAGCATTGCCACCCCTCAAATTCTCCTGCCACCCTCTTGCCACCCCATGAATATTTGTCTAGATCCGCCCCTGCTCTGTAAGCAGTTAGCTGCTAGACCCTGGCTCAGCCGTCATTGTTTTTAGGAGGCAATCCCTCAATCATGTGTTCTGAATGACAACAAAATGTGATTTCAATATTTTGTTTTTGATATATATTGTTTGTCACATTTCATATGTAAATAAATATACAATTGTATTTAAAAAGACAATCATCAACGCATTGTAATTTGCTATTTACCATTTATTCAAACGAAACACTAGCGTGTGTCAGGTAACACGGGATTACGGTGTGCTCACCCAGCTTAATCACAGCTACCTGCACAGGTGTCATCATCTTGTCTTATTTCACCCATTTCTTGACCAGTGCTTTGTTCTGATAGTTTGACAGCATACATGCTACTGCAAACAGTTGGTTGATGTTGTAGGCATGGGACAGGAGGATGACACCATCAAAAAGTGTGTTCTCTTTTATCCTCCTAATGACACGCTCCACATGAACCCTCAGTCTGGCAATGGCCTGTGTCTCCCTCACCTGATAGGCTGGCATTTGCTTCTGCTTTGACAGAAAAGGTGGGCAGTACACCTTGCATTTTGCAGCAATCGCTGATCAGGAAGCCCTTATCTACCATCACTGCCAGTCAACAACACAGCTATTCCAGACTGTTTGAAAATCCCCTTGTCGCTGACAGAACCACCATACAGACTGGAAACAAATGTCACTGCGCCATGTGGGGCTATGCCAACCAGGGCTTTCATGGTGCAGTGAGATTTGTATGGAGAATACATTTCACTTTGGAGGAGGAGAGAGGATGGTGTTTGACACCTCAGCTCTGTGCAATCCAGGATCACCTGTGTGTCTGGGAAATCTTTGAATGCCTCTGGGAGGTGGGCTTGAACTTCTGCAGGTGTAAGCCAGATGCACTGTGACCCCAATAAAGTTGTAAGAAAACTCGTCCATGTTGCAATGATGCGGCTCACAGTGGACTGGTGTACGTTGAAGCGGTTTGCAAGGTCCCTCTCTTTCAAACCCACCCACAGGAAGCAGAGAAAAGGAAGAACTCGTCAATTGGCTGAAGCAGCTGTCTATGGAAGATAAAAACAAAAAAATGGTACTATATTAATGTCATGAGTGTAGCACACCATGGGAAAAACATGAAGTTGTTTTAGTTCTCTGATGTATTCAAAAAGGATTGAGTACTATAGCCTTTTAGCCTACACGAAAGCAATGCAATGTCGGAGAAACATTTTCCCTTCAGTTTGTGTTTAGATTGTGTGTTAAAAGAAACGTAGCCTACCGTTGATGGACGTGCGTGTGTAACCACTCTTGGCAGCTGATATCGCTCTTGTAACACGAACCATTTTATAAATGGAAGGCTCAATCAAAAACCAGAAGGCCATCAGGTGGTTATAGCTCGGGAATCTGTACACAAAAGACACATGTCAGTCATGAATTGACTCGTTAACTGTAACACATGGGCTAATGCTTTCCTCTTGTTTGCTATAATACATTACAATTCAAATAGACTCATTAAGAAGGCCCTTGGTGCAGGTATAGTAATATACAGCAGTAAAATGTAACAACTACATTAAAGCAGCAGTAATAATAATCTAAAACATACAGGGAACATTTTACACAGAATGACTACTTTTACTCTTCATTCTTAAGTGTGCAACTGGGGGAAACGCAGTGGATATTGACATGTACTTTTACTTTGGTAAGGTTTTGAAGATTTCCACTTGTAGTAAAGTATTATCAGTATGTTGTTAGTATTAGTATGTTTTACTCCACCACATTTAGTTAACCTTCATAGTTTATAGTTACTTTTTATATATGAAAACACATGATTTATGATTCTACATGTTCAGTTCAGGAGTATTTTCAAACCATAGTATTTGTACTTATACTTCAGTTAAGTTGAGTAGCCTACTTATTCCAACACTGCATGCATATAGTCAGCAGTCAAACGGCAGGTAAACAGGATTCTTTATAAGCTAACCCATCTCAAAAACTTGGATAGAATTTAGCCAAAACAATGTTTTGGCTAAATTGCTTACAGCATACCACTGTAAGCAAAACTCTCGCTGGACTCTTAACTCCTGCAGATCCTCCACTGTTTTGGAGTTGTCTTCTGTAGCTTGAGAGGACATGTCCAGTGAAGCTGGTTCAGGGATTGAGCAGTAATCATGGTCACGGACATCGATGTGCTCTTCCTGCTCCTCCCGAGAGACACTGCGAGAGGTTCAGTGGGCCGCTCCCTTCTCTCCCAAACACTAGCCCGCGGTGTTTGAGCAGTAAAGTGACTCCACTCAAACAGAGTTGGTACAGCACCTTTCACAAGCCTCCTACGGCCATCAAGGGTTTTTGGCTCTATTAGTTGATCCGTAGCGAAGTGACGACTGCAGACCTTGGAGTGAGAGGAGATTGTAAAGTTATCGCGTCGTATTTTAACCAGCCACTGTCTTCGCAGCTCGAGTTCGGTCGGAAAGCCATGGAAACTTAGGACGATGTTGAATTTAGCTGACGCCGTACAAAGTGGGACACAGCAGTGCTCGGAGTAGTTCTTTACTTGTCTTTGCAAATGCTCCGTTTTGAAAATCTTCCGTCGACTCATATTTAAACCATAGATTTAAACTCAGCTACGCAGACCGGAAGCAAACCGGAAGCTGCCGAGCCGTATTACGGCTAAGGCGGAAGTACGTTTGGAAGTATTTCTGCTTGCAAGTGTGTTGTTTAACCATATTCTAATTTTCTTCCCATTTTTAAGGAAAATAAGCTTCTTCTTGTTAAAAACAGGTCAGTTTTGCAACAGCTATCCCTAGTGGATTGAGCTGGAAATTACAACAGCACACTCTGCTGGTAATACAGAATTATTACAAAGATACTATAACATTTTGAAGCTTGATTTTAAGTGTTATAAATGAACACATGCGCCAATCGCCAAGATAGAATTGCAAAGTGGTTTTTAATTAAAAGATGAGAAACTTTACATAATAGTCTTTCAAACTAGACTATAGAACAGGGGTGTCAAACTCAAGGCCCGGGGGCCAAATCCGGCCCGCGACTTCATTTTATGTGGCCCTGCAAGAGCTTGCAAAGATTATAATACGTTTATTATACGGTTACATGCCACTTTACAGAAGCAGGTTGCCCATAAACTACATGTCCCACAATGCATCTCGTTTTGTGACATGCGCACTGAAGACACTTGCAATTATTTTCCCTGGACTTCTGCTTTCAGACGTAGTTAATTAGGAAGTTATCCAATAATAATCCAATTCAAAGGCAATAATGTAATATATAATACATTATTTTATATATATTATACATTTATATATGTATATTTATATAGTTACAACCGGCCCTTTGAGTGCAACCATAATGCTAATGTGGCCCGCGATGAAATTGAGTTTGACACCCCTGCTGTAGAATATTCAAACACCAATTTATTGAAGCTAACACAAGTTATGGCATTTGCATAATTCCATACACTTCGGTATGCACTGTACACACTGGATTTAGATTTTCACCAGATTTCTATTTTCATATTTCAAAAGTCAAAACCATACACTGTACAATTTTTATTTTAAAGGTCCCATGGCATGGTCCTTTCTACTGATCATAATACCATTGTTGAGGGTTATTACAATAGAAAAATACTGTGCAATTTTCCAAACTCAGATTGGTTTCTCATACATTATCTCTGTATAGCAGGTGTCGGCAACCTTTTTGATATGACACACATTTAAATAATTGGTTTAAACCAAGCGGCAAACTGTGGGGTAGAGCCGTGAAGCCAATACGGAAGTGCCACACACTGCAGTTCATATATTGGCCGACAGGCGATGGCTGCAGAAAGGAGACATTTCCATAGCCCCCCATGTTAAAATGCCCAATTTTACAGCAGAAAAAAACATGTTTCTACCCCTGGCTCCATACATTTTTATTATCGATATAGTTAGATTCCACCTTCATGATTATGGATCTGTGAGTGAATTGTTTTCTAAAGCGACCCTTTTATTTATATTAGGTCTTAAAGTTTGTGCACACATTAGGGCGTGGTCACGTTGATTGACAGATACGTGCCGCACTGTCAGCTAACAGCAACTTGTCCACTCTGCTAGGCTACAACCATAGAGGCTACAACGTTAGTTAGTTGTAGTTACTGTACTTGACCCTTTAGCTGTGTTTGTGGTGATCGTGCCTGTTAGGGAATATTGTTACAAATACCAGATAATTAAAATGTCGTGCTGTGCGCTTGAATGTACTAACAGAACTTCCAAGAAGTCTACTTTCAGCTTTTTTCGGTGAGTAAAATGATAATATTATACATGTTAACCCCGTTAGCAGGTGTTTGTGTGCTTGTTAGCTTAGCTTGTTATGTAGCTTATTAGTCAGCTAAGGACGTAACCCTTTATACATATATACAGTTTAGTTTATGATTCAGCCTTGGGTAAGACTTGTATACTATATGGCTATGACGCCCATAATGCTAAACGGGAGCAAATGTGAAAAGGGGACCCAAAATTATCCCAGTGGGGCCGCCGGAGTCCACGCCGCCGAAGCTAACGGGGCTGCAGGGGGCTAGCTCGCTAGCGCATCCCGGCCATAGGTCCCGGCGGCCGTAGCTAGCCCCCTGGGGCTCCGTTAGCTTCGGCCAGCGGCGGAGTCCGGCGTTATAACTGGAGATCAAGGAATGCATCGAAACGCAGACTTGGTTCGCCTGTAGCCCGCTGTAGTATTAGCTAAATAAATGATGTTGAGCAAGGTTTATTAAGCTGAACACCGCCACAATTATTCTGCTATGTATCGGTACTTATTTTATTTTATTAACGTGTGAATGACAAGCATTAAGAATAATACCAAATAGCTATTTATCTTGCATATTGTCTCGTTTGATTATGAATGTAACGTTTATATAGTGGAACTACACTGTTTTATCAAAAACCAAAGTGCCACGCAGTGACTTGGTATGCATGTATTTCAGCAGGAAATGTGCAACCTAGATTACATTTACCAACACAGACTATATAGAAATATTTGTAAAAGTTGTTCGTTACTAAGTGAATATGGCATTAACTAGGGTGACCATATTTTGATTTCCAAAAAAGAGGACATGCTGCCCCCAGCCTCGAGATACTTAATGATACTCAACGTTTACTCAAAGATGCCTTATTGTTTTAAAGTATGCCTCCTCTGTATGGATATACAATTATTATTTATATTATTTTACTGTATATAACACAATAATATCTCTCTATAACCAAAGACACACCAAACCAAGGTTACTCAACAATCAACATGCTTTATTATGCCTAGAATTATCTCTGACAAATCTCAAATGCACAAGAATAACTTAAACATCAACCTGTAACAAAATAATAGCTCTCTTTTCAAGTCTTACTGGACAAAAAAAAATAACAAAATATATGAAATAGTAGAAAATAGAAAGACCAGCTTTAACAAATAATCTCTTTGTATCTTGTCAATGTAAACAATAAAACAGTAACCTCACAAAGATACTAATCTAATTATTTTAAAAGTGCACTATGCAGTTTTGGACAACATTTGCATAATTGCCATTAGTGAACATAACATAACATTTGATTACCTAAACCAAACCAAACACATTTTGAGGCACCATGAACCAAATATAAGCCTACTTTAAATGTTTGTAAACACAATTCCAGGCCCTGTCATTGTAAACAACCACAGTGAAACGACAACTTTTCACATATTTCTAGCTTCAAACAGTTTTCTTGGGTCCCAATTTAAAAGTAAAAGTTTAAAGTTTCTCTCCCACAGCTACATAGCTTTCTCTCTCTGCATAGCTGCATACTTCAATCTTCTTCATCCTGCTTTTCTTCTTCATCCTCCTTGTCTGCCCATCGATATTTAGCTGTGGAGCTGATCTTTCCCAGCAGTTTTCGGTTGCTCAACAAATAAGCATGAAAGTCTTTGCAAGACATGTCTTTCAAATTGTATTGCACAAATAGAATCCCCTTCAGTGACTCAACAGACAGCTGGTTCCTCTCCTTGGTCCTCTGGCTCTGCATCAGTGAGAAAACCCTCTCAACATGTGCATTGTGAGAGGAAAGTGCAAAGACAAACTGTGCAATCTTCAGTAGTTCTGAGTAACATGCAATGCTTTTGGCCTTCTCAAAACATTTGGTCCACTTCTGGTGCACCTGCAGGCCACTGGACTCCTCAGCACCTTTCTGTGAATCTCTTCAGATTGGTGACCTGGTCAAAACACTTGACATCATCAATTACCACCCCCTTCTCTCCTAGGAACTTGATGCAGGCCTCCACATCATTCCACTCTGGTGGCTCACTCAGATCCATCCACGTGAATGTGGAGAACTCTTCCATGGGAGTCATCCACTTCTCCAGATACTCCAGACATGTACTGTACAGGCCTTGCACATCAGCACAGAACTGGTCATATTCCTTACCAAGTCCATCACTACGCTTTTGTGCCAGTAGTCCCTTAACTTTAAGGGACATGAAGTTGTTGCTCTTGCGTTCAAGAAGAATGGTGTGGATGCTGTTCATTATTTTCTTTACCTCCATAATGGAGTTCTTCTCCTTTTCCATGTCTTGAATGTGGGTGTGGAACGCAGACATGAGTGAGTGCATGTGCCAGAGGTAGATCTCACTGAATTCGTTTTCAAAAAACTTCTTGATCACTATGGGTGGTTTTTGCTGAGACAGAAAGAATGCCTTTAAGGCTGGAAACATCTGTATCATCCTCTCAATGGCTGGGAACAATGACAGCCATCTTGTCTTGCTGTGAGAAAGCATCCTTCTGTATTCAATGTCAACAAAATCACAGTACTCCTTCAGGCTCTCAGTGCGCACAGTGTAAATGTGGAAGTACTGGTAGATTTTGAACATGATATTCTCAAGGTCAATATCTATTGTGTCTGCCCCATGATGAACACAATTATTCAATATGTGTGCTGGGCCACCCACACCGATCAGAGTGTTCTTCTGCAGCAACCTCTTCAAATGTGCAAACACATTCTTTCCCCCTTCATCACGTCGGATTCCTCCAAAGTTTGTGTTGCAATTGTCGCCAGTAAATGCTATGCATTTTTCAGACAAATTGTTTTTTGCCAATGTGTCAATGAGATATTGTGCAATGGTTTCTGCTGTCTCATTTGGTGTGTCTTTAACCTCGATTAATTTTGTTTGCATGCCACCCCTCTTCCAGTCAAAGTACTGGATTATGACTGGGAATATTTTCACTGCTCCGTGGTTACTCCCGTCTGTAGAAACACCACAGTACTGGATTTCTTTGAGTGCTTCATGTGCGACATCAATCGAGTGGGGCGCTATAACACCATTGACAATGGCTTCGGTTTTAGTGCGCGCACTACTGAATTTTTTGGCAATGTCAGAGTCTGGAAATGCTTTTTTTAGCAAGGCACTTGTGCAATCCATAGATCTGTAGCTGTTGTGATATTTCACAGTGTGAAATGCAAACGCACCCTCCGCGGCATTTACAGCATCCTCTGTTTTGCCTGGTCTAACAAAGAAGTCTGTCAACTTTGCCGACAAACTCTCACCTTGCACAGCTTTCCTATGTTTGTCTGTGTCCATGTACGCTTTAAGATCGCCTGCACCTTTATTGGACACACACACGTATGTGCAAGCTTTGCACACGGTGCACTCCACCTCCCATTTGTTCCGACCGGGTCGGTACATTTGGAATTTCTTCTGCAATTCATCTGTAAAAGTACATTTGCGCTTTGGCATTGTGAATGTGAGCTGCGGTCCGCTGTGTCCCCTTCCTCTGCTTGTGTGTCAGCGTAGTTGTAGAGCCGCCCACAAAACTTCAGACTCAGGGATTACGTCACACACACAACAGAGTACCGTAGTATTCTGTGCAATGCGCCAGTCAAATTAAGTACATGCAAACGGTCCGCGAAACCCGGACATTTTCATGAATTTATAAACCCCCCCCCGGACGACCCGGACAGGGCGTGAAAAGAGGACATGTCCGGGCAAAAGAGGACGTTTGGTCACCCTACATTAACCCTCCTGTTGTCTTCGGGTCAAATCTGACCGATTTACTACTTTCATCAATTATGTTTTACATTCGATTGCATTAAGGCTTTATGATATCCTTCACAGTACACATTTGAACAATCCAATTATGGATGATTTAGTCAACGTTGTAACACCCACGGTGTTCCCGGTCACCGCCATAAAGAAAAATAATTACTAACCAACCAGATCAGATAAAACACACACACAAAAACCCACACACACACTAGATGTGTTTCCCCCATAGACTGTATATAAAGCATATAAAGGTTCCCCCCCCCCCCCATTATGTGCCCATCCCCCCATGTGAATCACACCTGCCACACACAAACACACACACAGAACAATTTGATATATTTCCCGCTCTTATGTGCCCATCCCCCCACAGTTAGAAAGAGTGTTAAATGAAATGTGGTGATGGTTTTTGTGTTAATGTAATCGCAGTTAAAACAGGACCGGGAAAACACTTTTTGACTGTCACATTTTTACATTTCAGCATTGCATCACTAATTTAAGTTCTATGTTTTGCTTGTTAAGCAGTCTGTAACCCTACACACCTAACATATAACTTCTCATGTATTTTTGAATAAAGGTTTCCTTTAGATGATCCAGACAGGCTGGACCAGTGGGTGCTGAACATTCGGAGAAATAAATGGACCCCCAAAGTTTGTTCTCGCCTGTGCAGTGAACACTTTGAGAGTCATCACTTCAGCACGGACTCATGGGTACAGATCCTTTTTTTTTATTAAATAACTTTTATGGTTCAATTTGTAGGTGTCAATTGTTGTTGACTCTCTATTGTCTTTTATAATGCACTCTTAAATTTAAAACAACATTATTCAAAAGAAAGTTGAATATCTACAGACCTCAAACAGTTATTTTATGTGTTTTTGTTTATTATTTTTATTAGGAAGGAGATGCCTGAAAAACACTGCAGTGCCCACCATTTTCTATTTCACCAATGGCAAAGAACAACAGCCTAGACGGAAAAGCAGGGTGAGTAGCAATGATGAGGTAAGTGACACTCCTAGTTGGACTGTTAATAGCAATGAGGAGGAGGGTGCAGATGTAGACCATGGTAGTGGTGAAAACAGTCTTGCTGCTGATCAGAGCAATATCATTATGATACAAGACACACCTGAAGAAGCCTTTGTTGTTCCACATGTGGAGCAGAATGACATTCCAACAGTCAATGCTTGTGAGGATGTTGGTTTGGGTAGCAGCAGCCAACAAACAAAACAAATTGGAAAGCAGGCAGACTCCGCCTCTGTTCACTCTTACACCATTACAACACAGCTGGCTAGCAGCTCTCTGAGTGATCACTGCTACGTTATTTCTGAGTCTCCAAAAACACTGAAAAGAAAACATTCCCACGTTGAGGTTAAGCTATGCGCAGCTCGCAAAAAACTGAGGTTGAAGGCCCAGCAGACAAGGAGACTGACGGCACGAGTTTCTTCCTTGGCAGGTGTTGTAAAAGTACTTCAGAAGAAACTCCTTATTTCAACTGACTGTGCCTCTCTTCTTGATGGTCTTGATGAGGTTCCCCGAGATGTCTTTGAGAGAATACAAAAAAAGAAGAAGTCAGTGTTTTCTGAAAACATGAAGCAATTTGCCACCACATTGCACTTCTACTCTCCAAAGGCCTATGACTATGTCAGAGAGAAGTTTCACTTGTCTTTGCCTCATCCTCAGACCATTCGAAAATGGTACAGTAGCATCTCGGCAGATCCTGGATTTACTGTTGCTGCATTCACAGCTTTAAAAAGCCATGTTGCTGAAAGGAGAGAAGCCGGGAAAGACACAGTTTGCTCATTAATGATGGATGAAATGTACATCCATAAGCAAACTGAGTTTGGGGGGGACCAAATTGTTGACATTGGCTCTGGAGAAATTGAAAATGTGATTGCAACCCAAGCATTGGCCCTTATGGTTGTTGCAATCAACGAGTCTTGGAAGATCCCCATTGCTTACTTCCTCATAAACAGCATGACTGGAACCGAGAGAGCAAACCTCATCCGAGAGAGCCTTGTTAGGCTTCATGCAATTGGAGTAAGGGTTATCTCTTTGACATGCGATGGACCCTCCCAAAACTTTGCCATGATCAGGGAGCTTGGTGCCAAATTGGACATTTTTGACATGAGATAATTTTGCTCCATCCTGAGGATCACACACAAAAGATCTATGTGATCCTGGATCCATGTCATATGCTCAAGCTTCTTCGAAATGTCTTCTCAACAGTTGGGGTTCTGGTAAGAGAAGATGGCCAGCAGATAATGTGGAAGTACATCGAGGAGCTCCACAAGCTGCAGGAGAAGGAGGGCTTGCGTCTTGGCAACAAACTAAAAATGTCCCACATCCAGTGGAGAAATCAGAAAATGAAGGTCAATCTTGCAGCCCAACTATTTAGCAGCAGTGTGGCAGATGCCCTTGAATATTCAGAAAAGGAGCTTAAGTATCCTCAGTTTACTGGAAGTGCAGCCACAGTTCAGTTCCTGCGCACAATTGATGCAGCCTTCGACGTCCTTAACAGCCGAAACCCACTCGGAAGAGGACACAAAGCACCCATCAAGACAGCAACTAAACACCGTGCCATAGGTATTCTATTAGAAGCTGAGTCCCTTCTCCGTGGGCTTAAAATGAAAGGAAAGGACAACAAACTTGTTCCTTTACATGCCACACAGAAGAAAACACCCATCTGTGGTTTCATTGCTTGTGGGAGAAGTGTTATTGGCATCTACGAAGACCTGGTAGAGCAGCCAGCTGCCCCCTGTTGATACCTTCTGACCTACAAGCTAAGTCAGGATCATTTGGAGCTGTTTTTCTCTGCAATCAGAGCGCGTGGAGGTTACAACAACAACCCCAATGTCAGGCAGTTCCGAGGGGCATACAAGCGTCTCCTTGTAAGGCACCAGGTGAAAAAAGGCACAGGTAACTGTCTTCTTCGTGACAACACAACCATCCTTGACTCAACACCGGCAAATATCAACATTGCACGCAGGTTGGGTATTGAGCCGGTGGAAGAGATTGTGACTGAGGATGACACACTTGCTAACCTTTCTGATGTTAACCATCTATCTGAGTACAAAGAAGCAGCGATCTCATACATCGCAGGCTTCATTGTCAAAAAGATAGAACAGAAGGTCACCTGCATGCCTTGCTCACATGCACTGACATCAGCTGACTCTGTGCATCCATTTGTAACTTTGAAGAACAGAGGTGGCCTACAGAAACCATCACCAGGCATCACTTCAGTGTGTCAAGTTACCGAAAGATGTTTTCAGCGGCTTCTAAATGCCAATGAAGGAAAGGCTCCACAGGGAAGAGGAACTACAGCGGCAATTGTCCACCAGGTGCTTTCTGAGTGTTCTGAGAAAAATCTCTTCCCACAGCTGCACAACCACATGTTTGACATGTGTGTTGAAGCTAACCATGTCCATGTTCTGGTAAAGATGGCTTCTGCCTTGTACTGCAAAGTCAGATTAAATCATATAGCAAGGCGGCAGACGGATAAGATTAAAGAAAGCAAAGTAGTCTGTAGAAAACTGACCAGACATAAAAAAAGGTTGTTGGCCATTTCTGTGTTTTGCAGGTGTACGTTTACTATCTGTGTTTGTCAAAAATTGTGTATGCATATTTGTAAATATATGTATATATCTATATCATATATATTAAGTTATTGGTTTGTGTTTTACATGTCATGGCCAATTAATACCTTTTTTGTAATTTACGGACCTAGAACAAGGAACAAGGAACATGGCTAGTGGCAAGCCTTACTCTCTTTGGAAAACATTGTATATGTTGCTTGGAGCCTGCATGAAAGGGGCCTGAGTAACTTTCAATGTCTGCTGTTAAATATTCTGGGTATTTTCAACGTATTTGTGGCACTGCAGTGTGGGTATTGTGTGAACCTGATTATTAGTTGGAGTCTGCATAAACGGGGCCCAACTGTTTATTATCTGTGTTTGTCTATACTTGTGTGTACATATTTGTAAATATCTGTAAATATAATTATACATCTATATAATATATATAAAATTATTGGTTTGTTGTTTGCAGTGTTTGCAGTGTTTATTGCGATTATCGGTTGGAGTCTGCATGAACGGGGCCCAACTGTAAAATACTCTCAAAAATCCAAGCCGGGATGCTACTCAAAGACATAACCATCGGAATGTATCATACTAAATTGTTCAAAGGGCCTTAACATATTGCCTACCTCAACTGTTCAGTATATCTTAGAGTCTGCATGAACGGGGCCTAAGTTTATATTGATCTGTGATCCATAAACCACATTTGCAACCTCCTCCATATTCATGTTTTTGTAGATAGTTTCATAAGTTGTGTGTCAAAGTTAAACAACTGTTCATTGCCAAACGAGTAAGCATATGGAAAACTGTTCAATATGTCTTAGAGCAGGGGTGGCCAACCAGTCAGAGGTTAAGAGCCACATTTTGTCCATGTTACTGCAAAGAGCCACATCAAACACACAGTCACTGATACCGCTTGTTTCAGTTTTTTGTTTTCTGGAGACAAGATTTCAACCACGTCACAGATGCATTTTTGTGGCATTGGGATATATATTTTTTAAATCCTCTGGAGCAGAGAGAGGAGCTGTGGATTATTGTTATTGATTAATGCATCAGTGTTTCTTAGGGTCAAAAACACTAAACCCACAACTTAAAATGAAAGTGTTTAGTTTATTTAATAAAAGAGCACATGTTCAATGTGAAAAGTGACAGTAGTTATAGATTATTTGCAATTTGGTGCTATATATATATTTAAAAAAAAAATTATATATATTTTTTAAACACCTTGAATTTCAAGGGGGGTCGCGGGGCTCCGCTGGCAAGACAATGGTAGGGGAAACACTGGATAGTGTTTAATCAACGATAGGTTCCCCCCCCCCCCAAAGGTGATAGGTTCACTGCATTGCAGGTATTATTGTGATTGGCTCTTGGGCCACATCAAAATTAGACGCGCTGTCATCCTCTCATACTGACACCTGACACCACACATACACACGTAGGGAGAGCCGGGACGAAAGTAACACGGGACGAAAGTAACGGAGCGATTTTATCCGAGCCCAAACAACTTTGACCGGCCAAATTACGTCAGAATTATCAGCATTCAATACTTAACAGACCTACTAAATATCAGATTTAACTGTCAGGAGTAGCTAGTGTTGTCACGATACCAACATTTTGGTTTAGATACCAAGTCAAGAATTGCGATTCCGATTCTTTTTCGATACTTTTCTTAAAAAAAGGGAAACAGTCTTAAATGTAATTAGTGTGCTTTATTTCACACCAGAACCATAACCATATCCATAACACACACTTTTAAACAATGAGAACAATAAATAAAATAAATGACAAGAATTCGTATTAAATACAATTAATACATTTCTTACAGACAGGCCTCGGGGTGTCCGTAGGCTTGCCCTCACTGTCAGAGATATAGCTCAAATACATCCAAATGTCGCTTCTGGAGTCTTTTTTGTCAACAAGCCGAGGTGCAGCGGCAGCTGCACTCCCACTTGCAGCCATGCTTCTCGTTTTCTCACATGCTCTGGCAACTAGCGCGTGCACGAGAGAGGGGAGGGACTTAGAGCGTGCTTGAGAGGGGCGGGACTGCAGGCACGGCTGCAGTGCAGGGAGTGGAAGCAGAGCGCTGAACACACACGGCTCTTATTAAAACGGCGCTTTCTCACCGGAGTACTTTCCCCCGTCATTCTTAAAGTACCGATACTAATGAAACGGAGGAATCGTAACGTTTTTAACGGCAGGGTATTGCGGTACCTTTCAAGTATCGGTACACCGTGCAACACTTCAGGAGTCAGTGTCTCTCCCCCAAACTCACACAATTCGATTTGAACTGAAGAGCCGCATGAAACTAGGCAAAGAGCCGCATGCGGCTCGAGAGCCGCGGGTTGGCCACCCCTGTCTTAGAGTCTGCATGAACGGGGCCTAATCTCATATTGATTTGTTAAACATATGCTTATTCAAATATTCATTTGTATGCTATGGTTTCTTGATGTGTTTGTCCAAGTTAAGGATCAGTTCAATGCAAATAAAAAAAAAAAAAAATCTATAAAATGTAAAACTTTTATAAAAAACATATTTCTTTCTTCGATTGCTGTTTTGACGAAGGCTAAGTAACTTTTGGCATGTGGTATTATATATTTTCTGATATAGGTCGTTTATAACTGTAAAAACATACTTTTGGAATGTATCAGTGTTCTTTTGTTCATTGTTTACCTCTTTTTGATTGTTCATCAAATTCACGTTCCCATTCAATTTTTATCGAACATTTATCTCAGCTCTATCTTTCAAGACTTTGACAACTGCCTTAACCTGTTTTTTCTTCTTGACCCTTCTGCACACATTTTTAGCATTGTGTGCAGACTTTGTTGTGTGTGTTTGTCTCATTTTTATTTTTTGTTTGTCCATGTCCTGTGTCCATGCTTTTCAGTTTATTTTGCATTTTTGTCCCGTCTTATATGTTCCCATTCCTGACCTGCACCTTGTCGTGGTGAGTGGGCTTTAAACTAAGACGGGTCATACTGAATAGTTTGTGCACACATTTTTAACATGTGATCTTTCTTTCATGTAGGACGCTTCAGGGAAGTTGCAACGCCACGGCCAATGTGATGTCTTCTCCATGTGAAAGAGATTGAAGGCATCATTTATAACTTGAGACAATTTTCCAAAAGTTATGACTTTTATTGGTTTAGGCAGAAATGGATTACATCTAACACGAATCAAGATCGTATAGAAAAAAAGGAAAGTGTAATCCTTAGTTACATAGGAAAAGATGTAATCAGATTAGTTTTACTTTTTTTAATAATAGGGAAACTCAGGATTACAATCTTATTCAAAACCTAAAAAGAGCATATAGTGTTTGTTGTAAAATTGTATCTCTTCTCTGGAAGCGGTACTGTTCTGTAGGCTAATACTTTAATTGTGAATCTATACACCGACTGCCTGAATCTGCTTTATGGTATTATATTATACATTTAAGTAAAAAAAAATCATATTAATATTTCTTCTCTCCTGTGTTTATTCGCATTGCATTTGATATTGAGGTAATCCAAAAGAAAAAGAAAGTCATCAGGTCACATTACTTTTATATCTTGATACTCACATGAAGTTACTGGCTGTGTTTTTGGCAAGTAGCCGTCCCAACCCTGTACATAAGTTATATCATTTTAATTACTGATACAGTTGTTGCACATCTTTCATTTATTTTCTAGTGTACTTAAGTTCGTAACCTTTACTTTTCATAAAGTGCAAGATGTAACTTTCAATGTGGCTTGTGTATTTATCACTTTTTCAATGTGAAATAGATCTGATTAAATAAAGAGTAAAAGCACAATCTTAAATGTTGACATTTATCATTTCCCTATGCTTATTGTTAATGTAGTGTTATAAACAAAATGTTGTCGTGAAGGAAATTAAGATGTTTTTTATTTGTTGACAAAAGATTTAAAGTTGATGCTCACAACATGTGGGAACGTTTATGGAGAAAAATGTTTCTATTGTAAAACAAATATTTATCTGCATACTGAACAATTTGGAAACTCTCTAAAAGGTATTATCTTCTGTGACGTTACGACCCTGTAGGGATTGTGGGTATTGCACTTCATAATTACATTCTATGGAAGAGGAAGAGCAGCCATGTTAACAGTGTTATGGCTACAGATGTAATATCTAACTCAACATTAGCCATGACAGTCTGGGCTTAGCAAGGGCCTTAGAATACATACTCTAAAGGCCAAATCCAAAAACAGTGATACTGACATTTTAGCAGTTCACAGTCTTTGGAGGTGGTCTTTCAGGCAATTGGCTAGTGACTGAAAAAAATAATAATTTCCCCTACGGGTGAAATGAACTCTATCTCGCAAAAAAAGCCCAGGACTGTCATGTCTAATGTTGGAGTGGTCAACAATGACACCATTTAGGCTATGAACAAAAGTAGCCATAACACTGTTAACAAACTTCCGGGCCTTGTCAATTTTGACATGATTTGCACCAGCCCTCCACCGGCGCCTCTGGTTGATCTGGGAGAGCATGATCTTCATGCCAGGGTGCCGATGGTGAAGCTGGTGCAGGTCCTCCTTCATCTGGTTCAGCAACTGAACACTGGGCACTTCGCCCAAGTCATTGCCGCCACAGTGGATGAGGAGGACATCCGGGACTGCTCTTCCTCTCAGGGAGTAGGAAAAGAAAGGGAGGACACCTCTCCAGCGCAGTCCACCCCAACCGAACCAGCACACCCTCAGGTCGAGGCCAAGGTTGCTGCCGATGGTCTCTGTAGCTCTCTGGGCTCCACGCCGGATATAGCTGTCTCCGATTATCCATACAGTCACTATGGGAGGAAAATAAATGAGAAACCTCAAAAAACAGATTAACAGCACACAGTTTATATATATATATATATATATATATATATATATATATATATATATATATATATATATATATATGTATAGTATGTTTGTGTGTAATGTCAACCATCTGAAGTCATGTAAAGTAAGCCAGGACCATCAACTTACAGGTTGTGTAGTTTGGCGTGGAGGAGGTTGCCATCTATTTTTTCTTAATGCTGAAAGAAATAAAAATAGTTTAATCAATATAAAAGCACCTTTCTTTTTCTACAGTCATATTTCATTCATTACATTTAATTCACGCAACACTGGCCAAATCTCTGCTAGTTTACAAAGTTTAGTTACAAATGACATTTCTATTTGATAAACGGTGAAGCACTTAAAAAACAATTGTATAGTGTAGGTTCAAGAACATTTAAATCAAAAGGACAAGTTTTGTAAAGTTACAGGGTATCTTACCTTCAGAATATGCCGGGAACGAGGAGCGGTGACTGCAAACTGGGTTGCTAGCATAGACTGTGTTGTTAGCATAGGTTGTTAGCTTAATACTGAGAGCATGTTAGCTTAGCTTCTTAGCCTGAGCTAGGTCTGGAACGTCACGCTCGTTGGCAGCAGGTCCCGTCCTGTCCCGCCTCAGCTCCTCGCGATTTGGTCTATTCTACGATCGAACGGAGGTTCGAAATTGTATGCTCCATACGCCATTGTATGCTATATGTAAGCTATCTATTTATCTATATAACTCTATCTATCGATTCTCAAATCTAGTATTGCTATGTTGCTAAGTACCCGCTAAACCACTTTACGGCAGATGTCAACAGGGGCAGAGCCTCTCTGGTGGTTGACTAATCAGAACAGAGTGGCAGAGCTGACCAATCGGAGCACACTGGACGCACAGGAGGGTGGGGGCAGGAACTCCATCGAGCCGTTTAGCACAGGGAGTGAAAACTCATACTATACAGCAGGGGTCGGCAACCCCTGGCACGCGTGCCAGCATTGGCACGCGGCACCGTAACCAGTGGCACACTAGGTGGAATAAGTGTGCAAAATATTTAAATTGTATTTTCGGATCCTGAACGAGACCGCCGCCAGAGCGCGTCTCCCCGTTACCTGCAGAAGGAAGCCATGCACGCAGCGCAGCCCCGCTCTCTTTATCTCCAGGTGACTTTCTGCCGCGTGACTCCGTGGTGCTGATCGTTTCACCACAGAGGAAAGCACTTCACTAATTGCAGTAGCCTACCCATAAGGAGCTGTACAAATGCCGCAGTTTTTGCGTGGCTATGTATTTAGTTGAAAGCCCAGTGGCGATCTGCTCATCTCTCATCGAAATAATATGCTACAAAGGGGCGGACTGGCCATCTGTGCGTTGAACTTTGCGTTGAACTTTTGCCCTCCCAGACCGTAGTCGAGGAGGGCAGAAGCAACAAGCTTCAGGTTCAATAACCCACTTTAGCTTAAATGACTGGAGAGAGGCGAGCTCTTCTTGGGAGGCCGTTGCATTTATTGAGCTGTTCTTCTGTTTCACATAATACATCACAGACCTCTGTTTTTCTGCTGCCTCGTTTCACTTCCAGAAACATACACACGTTCTCTCCATAGGTCCTCTCACTGTCGCTCTGCCATCCACACACACACACATTCCTCAAGCCACACCCCTCTCTCTCTCTCTCTCTCTTAAAGGGACAGCGATCTCATCTCACTCTGCATGACCCTAATATCATAACATGTGTGTTCTGGAGAATCACAGAACGGACGATCGTCCTTATTATTATGCCGTTTAAACCATAGACTGTATATATAAATGGACATAGGGTCCGTGACATCACCCATAGGATTCTGCAGAGTTGCCGTGCAGCCCTAAGTAGGCGGAGTTGGCTACTAACGGCTCGACAGTGACGTCAGAGTCTAACTCCCGCCTTCTCCAGCCTGCTCCAAATAAGGGCAAAGAGGCGGAGCAGAGGTGGGACAGGGCGGTGTTAGAGAATATTTTAATCCTGTCTGTTCCCATGTATCGAATTGGGAATTTATCTGCGAACTTCTGTTTCTGATTAAAGTGTTGTTCCCTCAATCTGTGAAATATGATCATGCCATCCTTAGGGTCAACTCAGAGGTCAGATGCCTGGCTTTGTGGAGGGAGAAAGGGGGGCATCCTGTCCTCTGAGTCTTTGTGCAGTTTGTTACATCTGTTTATAATTAGCAGAGAAAGGGCGCGTACGTTTGGGATCCGCCTTTGTTCAATATATTGTGTGATTATATTCTGTGAACCTTTAGTGTGCCGCTCGGTGGAAGATGGTTCACGTGTGAAACTGAGTGTGCCCTCTCCGGCCGATACTTCAATAAATCTCCGTGTTTGATGAAAGTTATCCGTCTCCATTCTTCAACATTGGCTCTGCATTGAATCTCAGAAGATTATTCTTCACAGGCGGGACCTCCTGCCAACGAGCGTGACGTTCCAGACCTAGCTCAGGCTAAGAAGCTAAGCTAACATGCTCTCAGTATTAAGCTAACAACCTATGATAACAACACAGTCTATGCTAACAACCCAGCTTGCAGTCACCGCTCCTCGTTCCCGGCATACAACGTTGACTAAATCATCCATAATTGGATTGTTCAAATGTGTACTGTGAAGGATATCATAAAGCCTTAATGCAATCGAATGTAAAACATGATTGATGAAAGTAGTAAATCGGTCAGATTTGACCCGAAGACAACAGGAGGGTTAATGCCATATTCACTTAGTAACGAACAACTTTTACAAATATTTCTATATAGTCTGTGTTGGTAAATGTCATCTAGGTTGCACATTTCCTGCTGAAATACATGCATACCAAGTCACTGCGTGGCACTTTGGTTTTTGATAAAACAGTGTAGTTCCACTATATAAACGTTACATTTATAATCAAACGAGACAATCTGCAAGATAATTAGCTATTTGGTATTATTCTTAATGCTTGTCATTCACACGTTAATAAAATAAGTACCGATACATAGCAGAATAATTGTGGCGGTGTTCAGCTTAATAAACCTTGCTCAACATCATTTATTTAGCTAATACTACAGTGGGCTACAGGCGAACCAAGTCCGCATTTCGATGCATTCCTTGATCTCCAGTTATAACGCCGGACTCCGCCGCTGGCCGAAGCTAACGGAGCCCCAGGGGGTAAGCTACGGCCGCCGGGACCTATGGCCGGGACGCGCTAGCGAGCTAGCCCCCTGCAGCCCCGTTAGCTTCGGCGGCGTGGACTTCGGCGGCCCCACTGGGATAATTGGGTCCCCTTTTCACATTTGCTCCTGTTTAGCATTATGGGCGTCATAGCCATATAGTATAAAAGTCTTACCCAAGGCTGAATCATAAACTAAACTGTATATATGTATAAAGGGTTACGTCCTTAGCTGACTAATAAGCTACATAACAAGCTAAGCTAACAAGCACACAAACACCTGCTAACGGGGTTAACATGTATAATATTATAATTTTACTCACCGAAAAAAGCTGAAAGTAGACTTCTTGGAAGTTCTGTTAGTACATTCAAGCGCACAGCACGACATTTTAATTATCTGGTATTTGTAACAATATTCCCTAACAGGCACGATCACCACGAACACAGCTAAAGGGTCAAGTACAGTAACTAAAACTAACTAACGTTGTAGACTCTATGGTTGTAGCCTAGCAGAGTGGACAAGTTGCTGTTAGCTGACAGTGAGGCACGTATCTGTCAATCAACGTGACCAGGCCCTAATGTGTGCATAAACTTTACGACCTAATATAAATAAAAGGGTCGCGTTAGAAAACAATTCACTCACAGATCCATAATCATGAAGGTGGAATCTAACTATATCGATAATAAAAATGTATGGAGCCAGGGGTAGAAACATGTTTTTTTCTGTTGTAAAGTTGGGCATTTTAACATGGGGGTCTATGGAAATTGCTCCTTTCTGCAGCCATCGCCTATCGGCCAATATATGAACTGCAGTGTGTGGCACTTCCGTATTGGCTTCACGGCTCCACCCCACAGTTTGCCGCTTGGTCTCAACCCTCTGAGTTCCCACACAAACAGTCTGTGGACCGACTGTACTGGAGCGGTGGGTATTGTGTTCCTGTGATGTACTCTAAGAAAGATACACATAGTATTCATACAATTAATTTTGTATCCGAGGAAAACAGTCAATTTCATAAAAGCAACACTTTTACAATTACAATGTTCTACAGATAGTCTGCTACCTTTTCCCATGTTGCGTAATATTTCAGACTCTTTGTAGCTCAGTAGCATAGCTGCTAGGACCGCCAACTTCAATGTAATTATGTTTGGTGACTGACCGTACGTTAAATCAGCCAGAGTATACTGTCTATGAGTATTTTGTGTGTGTTTGCAGACGAAATTCTCCAGCTATGATTATCTATCAGTAATCAACACAGTTAGCTTGCCAGCTAATATGCTAACCTAATATGCAGTTTAACAGCTAGTCTAGGCTTAGCAAGAACATCTTACAATTGCAATATTATACAGTTAGTCTGCTACGTTCGGTCATTCATTGTAGCTGGCATGAAAACAATGTTTTTCATAACATCTCTAGGTTAGAGCTTCGAGCTTAGCTTATTAATGGTAGCTCGGTAGAATACACGAACGGCAACTGTAATTACTGACTGTACATCCGGAGTGTCTATGAGTATTTCGTGTGTGTTTGCAGACATTCTCCTGCTATGAGATACATGTAAGGCCATGTGCTAACATCGGTGTTGAGGTCTGGGAATGCTCGTTAGCCCTCGTGTTTACCTCGGTAGCATAGCATTAGCATAGCATAGCATTTACACAGTCGTGGTAGATACATTGTTTGTTTTAAACAGAATAAATACACAAACCACAATGAATACTTACAGGTTGTGTACCCGAATCTCCCGCTGGTCCAAACAAAGTAGGAACAGCATCGTCCTCCAATATCAGCTTTGCATGTACGAAGCTAAACATTGTTAAGTTTTTAAAGCTTTGGTCCATGAAATGCCGCGCACACACAACAGTACCGGCTGGTATATCAGCTGGAACAGTGTTAAAAAGGAATGTCAACCACTGACTTCGTCGTGGTTCTGCCTTCGGTACTGCAAACATTGTGGAATTCTCCACACAAGACAGGCAACAGACCCTCCGCGACATGACTGGATAGAGCTTTGAAAAGAAGCAGGTTTTACGACACTTAATATGGTCGGCTGGCAGAGGAAGTGACGTCACGCGGTGCAGCTACGTCACGCGGGGCAGGAAGTAAACAATGGAAACTGAGAAATCTCCAACGAGGCTTTTGGGGGAGGTCTTTTCTGTGTTAGAGTTTTACTCCCTACAGGGTGTACTTTGAGGTGTTTTGACTTTGCAGACTGTTTACATGCATGGACACCTTCATAACACACAAGGAGACCGGTAATAACCGGAAAAGCATGCAATGGGCCCTTTAACATTTCAGATTTTAAAATTTGCATAATTGTTATCTTTTAATTTGCCAACAAAAAACCCCCCCCAGACTTAAAGTTAAGTTCGGATGACATAGGATATTATTTATCAGGAACGACGGTGCTAGTCGGAGGATTAGTGTTTCAATCATTCGAATAGGAAGAGAGCATGTCACCGAAATAAACTAAGTTGAGACCAGACGCAGAGCCAGGCTCAACTGCAGATATCAAGGAAAGGGTAAAAATCAGATCAGATGCTTTAACCTTTCCAATTAAAAGACAGAAGACATGGAACTAAATAGAGAAACTGTTGGAACAGTGACAAACAAGAGGAGCAGTACTCGACTATGAGCACGAACAACAGCTAACTATATGGAGGGAAGCTGAAGAAAGATTTATAAGAGTTACAAGTCTGATACTCCATCTGGAATATGCCAGCCTATTGGCACACAGCATAAATGTTGTCCGAGTAGCAGACCTGCCAGTGAGGGAAGACATAGCAGAAAAAACAAAAGACACCGTAGCTTGTAGGAACAAGACAAGAAGGGAGGGGAAACTTCCAGAGAAGGCAGGGCAGACACCTCCAACAATTCAAGCTCAGGAAGAACCAGAGAATGCAGGGCAGACACCTCAAACAGTTAAATCTCAGATAGTGCCAGAGAATCAGAAGCAGAACCAACAACCAGGAGGTTTCCAAGGAGGCACAGGCAGAAGACGTTTACGGTTTGAGGGATGTTACCACTGCAGCCAAATGGGCAATTGGACCAGAGATTGCCCGCAATTACTAAGGCAACACCCACTACATGCACCAAACAACGGCCCTCCATGTAGTTAACCCGGGGGAGGTTTCCATGATTACGACAGAAGCAGGGGGTCCCAGGGATGTCAAAGACGAACAGCATTGCCAAACATGACCCAAATGCCACTGACAGCCTGGTATCAACCACAACAACGAGGAAGCTCAGAGGGCCAGATCACCAGGGCCCAGGGGGTTCAAAAATTGTAATCCCTATCTGATCAGATCAGATGTATCTTTTGGGGAGTTCAAAACCAAAAAACAGGATTAGGATCACTTTGATATCCGATCAGATCAGGAAATCCAATCCAAGCTTTAATCTGGATCAAATCTTCAACACGGGGAGTTCAAACCGGCAACACAGGATTGGGATCAGTTTAATCCCAAAAAACTGGATTATCCTGATCCCACCAGAGGGGTGGATTTCCAGTGGATTACCAGAGCAACATGTACTGTACAATTTATTTTTAAAATATGTTTCAATTTAAATTAGATGGCAAAGTTTGTTAACTGAAATAATACACAATTTTTAGCCTTCATGGAAAATACATTTTATTTTTTACATTATTGCTCACGTTTGTGGTGGCCTATTTTGTTCTCAACAAAATGATGATGACATAAATATTTATGCTCATAAAAGTATCACAACAAAGATTGTCAATCACAAATGTAATTTAGATGAAAGAAAAAATATCTTCAACAAAAAAAAAGTCCATCATCTGTCATCACCTTTCAAAAGTAACTGCGGACAATAGATGTCTCTGCAATGTGGTCTCTTGTCTTCCTTGTATTATTTTTCATATCCACTAGATGGCGATCGGTAGGATTAAAGCACTGATATTCAGGATCTAGTCATCTTGAAAAATCGTAATCTGGATCAGGGTGATCCTATCCTGAATTGCTTTGAACTCCAGGGACAAAATCTGTCCGACTTGTCTGATCCTGGATCACAAAAAATGGGATTTCAAAATCTGATCGGATCTGATTGAGATTAAAAGCTTTGAACTCTTGGGCCCTGTGATTGACAATCTTTGTTGTGATACTTTTATGAGCATAAATATTTATGTCATCAACATTTGGTTGAAAACAAAATAGGCCACCACAAACGTGAGCAAAAATGGAAAAAATAAAATGTATTTCCCATGAAGGCTAAAAATTGTGTATTATTTCAGTTAACAAACTTTGCCATCTAATTTAAATTGAAACATATTTTAAAATAAATTGTACAGTACATTTTGCTCTGGTAATCCACTGGAAATCCACCCCTCTGGTGGGATCAGGATAATCCAGTTTTTTGGGATCAAACTGATCCCAATCCTGTGTTGTCGGTTTGAACTACCCATTTTGAAGATTTGATACAGATTAAAGCTTGGATTGGATCTCCTGATCTGATCGGATATCAAAGTGATACTAATCCTGTTGTTTGGTTTTGAACTCCCCAAAATCCAAATCTGATTTGATCAGATAGGGATTACAAGTTTTGAACTCCTGGGCCCAGGAGATGCATCTTCAGCACAAGGGTATTTTGAAAACCAGCTACATTGAGCCATATCTGTCACCACAGGAGGGAGAGGTTTAATGTTATTTAAAAGATAGTGAGTAGCATATTACATTTACACATAAAGCATCCACAGAGTAGTAGAAGATTAAAACATAGTAGAACATTTAGCAGACTATTTTTGTAATTATGAGAAGGATAGAGATTACGAGTGATGTTGTTCCCCAATACAGAAAACGTTTGTGTCCACACAGCTAGTGAGGTCAAGACGATGGGTTTCCACCCAAAATATGAAGACGGAAACCTGGTACTCGCCCAAGAACTACACCGACTGCAGTTCAAGGGGCGGCGATACACCTGACGTGGAGCTGTTGAGACCTGAAAACAGAAACTCAATTCTGCTGTGGTGAAGTCTGGCTACAAAGGGAGGTGTCCGATAGGGTCGCTTGTCTCAAACCAGTGAAGAAGTCAACAAGAACCCAGCAGAACTAGAGAGTGACTGTTAGCGGGAGAACAGTGACGGAGCGACAGAAACTGGCACAACATTTTCCAGCCAGTGCATAGATAGACCCCGTCAGAAGACCGGGGCTGTGTTTAAAGGGGAACTTCATTTATTGTTAGTGGAAGTGTAGTTTTTTAGTCAAACAATTATGTGATTTATGGAGTCAGATTACATTTTTTCTCATAAACACAATTTTATAATCGGTCTGAAGTATCCGTTTTAAGGAAATGAGCTGCAGATTAAATAACATAACACTGATTGAGAGCTTGGATGAAGAAGTTGTAGGGTTTTTACAACAATTTCAAGAATCAGTTTTTTATTTATTTATTCTTGAGTAACTTTACTGATTTATAATGTAGTGCGTAAGGCAATATCTCATTTTGAGTGAGGGGCACCAGCCCTTCATGCATGTCACCCTCTGTGAGAATAGTTCGTATTTTCCCTCTAGTTTAGAGAAATATTATTTTATCATATCTTTGTTCAGCAGTAACAACCAATCCTCTAATCCTAGAGTTATTGAGACGCATTAGCGACACCAGGGGTATTGTTTTCGCACCAACAATGATGCATAATACCATGACAAAAGCCATTATTGAAACAAGTATTTTTTGTACTAATGGCAGATTTTTTTATACCAGCAGACAACCATACATCATACGATATTTTTTCTGTACACCTTATGGGTACACGGAGAAGTTATGTTTATTTGATGCAACGTTATGGGTTTTATATGTCCTGTTCAGAATAGGGTAATCATTGCAATATTAATTGAGCATGTTATGCTCAAAAGAGGGAGTGTCATGATTATACAGACATGTTGATTTCAGTGACGTTGTAGTTAATAAATAATAACATGAAGTTAATAATAGGTCTCATAACGACAAAAGGTATGCTGAAGCTTGGGCCTTCTCCAAGGAGGGAGTGGTCCAGTTTTAGATATTAGACGAATAGAAGTAATGAATATGTCAGAACTCTGAGTAATATTATCCAAGTTGTGTCTACACAGGCTGGGAAAGCTACAGAGATACCAGACGAGACACCAGAAGAGACTCCTGTTCGGCCAGGTGAATGGGTGAGGGTGAAAGTTCACAAAAGACAGTGAGCTGATCCCGGTGGACGGAACCGTGAGAAGTTGTAATGAACTTCACACGCGCTCCGGTTTAAAGGTAAAGAAAAAGGAGCAAATTGACACCACCTCACACATTGTCACCCTTCACTGGCAACTTCCAGAACATTATTGGGAGTTAGGACTGATTTGGCAGAGCTGGAACAAAACAATAAATAGAAATAAGATAAAGATAGAAACGGCTCAAAAGACGAATTGTCTATAGATTTTTATAGATTGTACACTAAAGTGAAAACCTATTTTTTGTTTTACATCTGAAAAAGAGTCCAACTTTTGTATACGTTATTATAGTACTCATTATTTAAATTCTGTAACTGACACAACCAGGGATAAAATAGAGATGATGTCAAGAACAAAGCCAAAGCAATTGTGGGGTCCCCTAGGGATAAGAGTCAGAATAGCATTGTTGATTGTGCTCATTACACTTGGCACCTTTCTGGTTGGATGGGGAGTACAATATCAAGTAAGACATGGATCCATTAGTCCACTCATAGAGAATGCCCACATCACTAACAAAACTCCAGCTGAGTTTCAGAGACTTTCACTTATCCCCAGAGCCAAAAGATCAGCTGAGCAACAAGAGGAGGATTTAGAAATACTCGTTCCCAAAGGTGAGGCGGTTACAATCAAGATGATTCACCCCCCATATATGCAGTTCTTGTATCAAATGATGAGATGGGTTTAAGTGATCGGGATAATCAGTGATGGGGATTTACAGATTAGGGAATCTCCAAATACACTGGATCCATGTTTTAGTCTGTGCCAGAAACACCCCTTGTTAAGTTTATGGACAACCGACCGGTGACCTGAGCACAATTATTGAAAATGAGTACAGTAGAAACAGGCTACTAACCCACAAGTACAGCTTTGTATGTACAAACTCTATGAACAAAATTCCCCAGCAGATTGTGGCGACATTGCAGATATGTCCTGTCACAAAAGTTACCAAGTTCTAAATAAAAGTGAGATTTAAAGTGATGGAGAAAATATGGGGACGTTCTTTTATAGTGTGTGAAATATGTGGTGCTTGAAACAAGTAGGTATTTCAATTTATAGAAGAAAATGGGTTCCTGATAGAGTTATTTGGAGTAGCCATGTTACAGTGGGTGAAAGCAATGTTTAGGGATATTGTTCTGTCCTTGATATGTGTTTTTGGTGTATATCTGTCATGTATGTGTTTCTTGGCTGTGTTTTGGCACCACCTTGTGGTGGTTGGTTGACACTGCTGCTTGCTCGTGGTTTATTCGATTCCTGTTACTAGGAGAACGAACTTGTTTGTTTCCGAGTGTGCTCCACTTGTAGCTTGGGTTGTTTTCATGAACGGACGTCTGCTCTCCATGGGCTGTGCTTTGTATTCGTATTTCACGCATCGTCTGTGAGTGTTATTATCTGACAGGCTGTGGCTTAATGGGAATATGTTGTATGTATAATGTTTATGTTTGTAGGAATGCAGTGAGTATTCCTTGTGGCTAAGCTACTAGCGGCTAGGCCGATTAGCTTCTCAGTTTGTGCACCGTAGCTCATTGTGTGAAGTAGTCTGTTTAGTTTAGCTCGTCAGTCGGGCAGTCAATAATAAACTGTTATGTCTGTATTGTCTTTACAGTTTCACCAAGTAAAGAGACTTCAGTAAAACTGACAACTGCGCTGGAGTTTTCTTTCAAACGGTTTAACTGGATTGATAGCTAGCTCAGTGCTAGTGAGACCCTTACAGATATGTCAAAACCATTAGTAGACATTAATTGGGTTTAGATGACATTTAACATCTAAGACAGATAGTAAGATTAGGAAAATAGAGTGGAAAGGATTGGATTTGTTTTACCTCAGTGTGTTAGAATTAACTATAGGTAATGCGTCCCGAGATCTCTCTCTCTCTCTCTCTCTCTCTGCCTGTCAGAACGCTACGACCCCATCTTCCAAGCAGACAAATGACCTCACCACAGGAGACTCCTCCATCGAACAGACAGAGAACCCGAGCTGAACCAACAACGACCTGAGGCATCCAGAACCATCTCCACCTAAGGCATCCAGAACCAAACAAGCATGCTGACAAAGAGGCAAACTCTCATCGGTCCCTCAGACAGGACATGCAGTTCCAAACTGAGCCACGAGATTTGGCACAAGAGCAGAGTGTGGGACATGAGAGCGGAATACGCCCTCCATGCAACAGCGTAGAGACTGAAAAGGAGGAGATGAAATGCAAAGCAGTTGGGCCACTGGAAAGAGTTACAGCAGAAGGATTCAAGAGTGGATGGACGGAGGAGAGGACAGAACCAGAGGAGTTGGCATGGGCCAGCAGAACGTGAGGGGGTCGTGGCTTGACAACCAGAGGGGGAGAGAAGGAAAACGGGAGTGAGTGAGTTTACACATAAACACACTGAGGGTAGAACCTATTATTCAATCTTTTCATCATATAAACAAATTATTCTTTAAGAGATTCTTATTCATGTGTGAATTTGGGGAAGATTTAATTTGTTACAATATAGATCTACAGTTTAACGTGATAGTTTTAGTAACCACTCTATAAAGGCACACAAATCTTTATTTGAATGGAAAATGTTAAAGGTAGAGCTCCACAAGCCAAAGAAAGTATTCCAATCTGGAGTATTGGTTTCTCCATTGTAGCATGGTTATTACCATAGGAGAACTGTTAAGGTGGAAGCAACATTTGTTTGTCGTCCAAGATGTAGAGTTTCTAAAAAAACAACTAGGCAAAGAGCGATTGAAAATTTTAATTCTGAAAAACTAGTATAATTGGGAGTAATACATGCGGGGCCTTGGATCACTCATTTTAATGGTGCATATTTTTGACAACAAATATCGTTCAGGGAGAAGGGGTCGCTCAACCCACCCTGCAGATGTTTTAAATCTTACTTGCAGCTTCAGAGGGAGCGCACGGCACCAGAGTATGAGTTTTTAAAAACAAGTGCCACCACCGCCTAATGCTCATCCATTTAATCAGTGATGACCTGACATTTAGAGATGTTATTTAAAGGAGAAATATATCTGCCATAAGTCAACATTCCTGAATTGAACTAATTATCACATGCTCGGGCACCCAAGTTTCCACACACTGTAAAAGGAGTTAGCATGGTTCTTCAAGGAGACCAGAGTTGAAGATAAATTTGTGTAATGCGTTAGTGATATTCCACCGGTTTTCACACCATTTCAGGGACTTTATCACTGCATTAAAACAGACCACCCAAAGCCACCAAGTAGGAACTTTTAAGTGATGAAATTCTCCAACTGTTGTAACTGACCAAAATCTTCTCCCAGAAATGACAGTCTAGAATGCTGTATCCCAAAGTAGATGTTTGGTGGTATCGTGGAACTAAAACCTTGTGCTTATGTAGTTAATCAACATGGCGAAACACCCCAAAGCCAGTAGGGCTAAGAGACCAGACCCAGGGGGAGTTTAGGCTCCACTGTGTACAAGGATAACATAGGGGGGCCCAGGAGAGGCCTAGATGTTGAATTTCCATGTCCTAACGTACCGATTGATCACGACGGCCTCTACCTTAAATGGTATGAAAGGAGGGAGGGTACATTTCTCATGAGGAGACAGTTACAAATGCTAGCAGAACAAGACGACCCACCCCGTATACAGATATTGATGAAAATGATGAGATTGTTCAATGAATGTCCAGCTGATGTGATGAGAAGTGAGCAAACTAAAATGCTAAAATGGAGTGAATCCATTTCAAATTACTTTACACTATTCCAAGATAGTTTATTTTATTCTTTATTATTTTATACTATTCTAATATGGTAGATCTCATGTTTTATAAATCATTGCTATTCTAAAATGGTTTGTTTCTTTTCACTTTGTAAAAACAAGTGCCTTAACACTGAGTGTGGTATGAGAAAGGTTTCTGTGAAAGGAGGGAGGAAGAAATGTTCTAATACCAAGCCATTGCTGCTATTTTGAAGAATGATATTGAATGTTAACACTAGAAGTTATGCGCAAGGGAAAACTTTTATTTTTAAGCACAGTCAAAGTATTTTTTGTATTTTTGTAAAGTTGAGGCTATTGAACCATTCCATTTTGATTGTATGTTTTTGATAAAGTTATGTACTATGCAGAGTTCAGATGAAGAACTCATTGATTTCAGTATTATACACACCTTTTAGGTGTGTAAGGAGGGACTGTTAGAAATTAAAATCAATGTTTTATGACATAATGTACCTTAAACATACCGTCAGTTTAAATGCTATTTTATTTTGGAAAAAACCGGAAGTTCTCAATACCAAGCTTTTATTCTGAAAATCCTTCATGACGACATCCGGGACTACCGTCCATTAGTATCATTAAAGTGGCTATTGACGCCGTTAACATGTATTACATATAAAGTTATGAAAGAGATAAGGAGGAGAAAAGGCATGTGGAAGTAAGCAATGAATGTAAAATGTCGAAATCCTCTGTTTAACGCAATATCAGACACAGGAGAACGAGGGGGAAGTCCCCTACGTCACTACAGCTCACAGAGAGGAGGAGCGAACAGCCAGCAAGCGGGAAAGACGAAGGCTTGTGAGCTCTCTTTTGCACGGCCACCACTGGGAGAGGAAGCTGCAGCCTTTCTCTCCTGACTGAACAATCTCCTGCTTGTAACATTACCGTGCCTTTTTATTAATTAAAGTACCATTTGAACCTTCTCAGAGACTCCATTTAGTCTCCTTTTAAAGCTTCTCTCTTGGACGTGAGAATAACGAACATAGATAACAGTAGCCAGGAAAAAAGGTCGGCCTCTTCAGCCAAGGCACAGGCTCCGTAATGAACGTGTTGGCTAGCGCCGTCTGAACCCGGGAAGGCAAGTTGCGCAGGAGCGTTTCCATGAACAAAATCCGGGGATCTTCCCCCCCTAGCAGATTTAGCATTTTCTCCATTAGCTGAGATGGCTTGCTGTCTCCTAGGCTTTGAATGTCAAGTATCTGGCGGGCCCTCTCCTTAGCAGATAAGCTAAATGTCTTAAGGAGAAGGGCCTTAATCGCCTCATATTTGCCATGGTGCGGGGGGTCTGCGAAAAATCTGGATGACGTTGAGCTTCCCGTCGCTACTACCACGTGGAAATATTTCAAATCCCCATCACGGACTTGTCAGCAGGCAAAGTGTGCCTCCACGTGTGCCAACCATGACGCAGCGGCATGCTCCCAAAACTCCGGCAGCTTTACAAAAACATCGCGATCAGCCATGTTCATTGAGTCTTCGGAATGTACGCGACTCTGGGATTTGTAGTCTTTCTAGTTGCGTATTTTTCGTAGTCTTATATTTTAACAGTTTTAAGACAAACTGTGACTTTTTTGACATGGAAATTATTTTTTAAGATTGACAAACATCATATGTGTCATAATTCATGGCACAATTCAAACGGGATCGAAAGATACATTTTCTCTCTCCATTGACTTCAATACATCATTTTGATGGGCGGAAGTAGATGTGCGTGACTTCGAAGTCCCTCCCCTTCCGGGGGACCTCCATGGGACCTTATTTCGGAAAGATTATGCATTGAAGTCAATGGAGAGAGAAAGATTATCTTTCGATCCCGTTTGAATTGTGCCACGAATTACACATATGATGTTTGTCAATTTAAAAGATAATTTTGCCAGTAAGAAAAAAAAAATGTGTCGTAAAGCTGTGAAGTAACACATTTTTTTGTGTGAAACGCTGAATGAACTACAACTCTGGTCTCCCACAACAACACACCTCACCAAGATGGCCGTCACTACTGTCTTGCTAAACAAGGGATTGGCTACCCTCACTCATACTTGCCAACCCTCCCGATTTTCGTGGGAGACTCCCGATTTCATAGCCCTCTCCCGGTTTCATCCCGGGGTCATATTTCTCACGATTTCTGACAAAATCAGATTTACTCAGGACTGTTTCCACTCTGACTTTAATACAGCTACACCATTGTTTGGTTTCCATGGTAGCGCGTCTCTTTAGTCACAGAAAACAGAACAAGAATCGACAACTCTACCCTCTGCTCACTCCTTTCCTGTAAAATACAGGTCCAGCCCACACATATGCTCCATCAAGGATGGTGCTACAGGCCGCAAGGCATTGCACCTAGAACTACAATAAGTATGTTAATGTTAATCTAACAGCTCCGGCGTCCCACTATTTTTTTGCCGCACACATTGAATAGAAAAATACTCTGAGCATGCGCAGTGTAGTTTTTACAGCACCCATTCACTTTGACAGTGAGAGAGAGGGGCTCGATCGGGGCTTGACCCACGTCGCTCAAAACGGCTCAATAGGCACACTGTACACTCTAAACCGGGATTTTATTGAAATTAAAATGTTAAGCTGTCATTAATAATGCCGTTCATGTTTTGTAAAAAGACTGTGTCATTACTAAAGCAAATTAGTTGTTTGCACTATTTAGCTGAAATGTGCATTGCAATAATCCTATTAAGCAGAGATAACTCAGTGTGTTACGTTTCTGCAAGAGAGGGGAGGGGCTTCCACACACATTGAGCGTGAGGTGAAGACCGAGGAGCCCGCTAATTATGGCTGCTGCGTCTGGTCCGACCGAATTTTGAAAATAAATTTACGTGGAATGGTGAGTTTGAAAACATCTATATCTATCTGTAGATATCTTTCTGTCAAAAATGTATTAGCTAAAAGACCTGCTCACAGCAAGTTAGCTTAGCGCTAAAGCTGCACGTGGTTTAGCTAACGTTACTTAACGGCTGATCATATGGTAACAAAACCGATTTAAAATGGCTTTTCATAAGGTTGCATATGAGTGATTCGTCACATTTATAACAGTAACTTAGCAAAATGTTCAAAGGAGCATGTCATTAAGGGGATATTAGCAGAGTTTAGCTAACGTTCTGCATAGGTTAGTTAACGTTGTACAGAGATTAGTTAACATTGTGCAGTGGAGTTAATGTATTTTTTTCGTTTTCTTTTCTAGTTATCATTTGGTAATAAACCCAATTCAAAATGTGTCCTTAGGTTGCACGCCTGCCGGATTATCTTCGGCTCCGACGAGCTGCACCCACTCATCCTGGCCCCGAGCAGGGCTGTACGGTGAGTGGGTGAGCCAGCGCTGTGAGGTGCGCCCCGAGCAGTGGTGTTGCGCAATATTTCGGGGCTCCCCCGCAGGTCGGACCATGGGGGCCCGCCCCCTCCCCTAAATCAATAATAGAGTGACATGGGATAGACATCGCGGCCACTTTTTTAAATGTTTATTTTTTCAGGCATCTTTTGTAAACAGTAGGCCTATAGGTCAGTAGGAACTTTCTGTATAAAGATACATCTGATTTAAACAGTATAGGGTCAGTAGGAACTTTCTGTATAATATACATCTGATTTAAACAGTAAGGTCAGTAGGAACTGTATAATAATATACATCTGATTTAAACATCATTGACAAATACAAACAAGTGGCTGTGTATTTTTTGTAACATGAAGGTATATTGTAGAACGTTATAGCCTATCATCATTGGAGTTCACACAACGGAACGGTTCACATATATATAACATTCTGTATAAAAGAAAAGTAGCCTACAAAAAACAAACAAATAAAACACATCCTATAGGCTACATAGAGGATGCAATCAGGAGATGCTTTGTAGGCCTATTATTTTATACGAGCGCGTCTCCTGGCATTCTTCTGCGCAAAGTCCTGTATAACAGTCTTTAAATCTATACTGCGCGCGCGTCGGCTCTCAATACTAAGGACTGCTAACCCAGACAGTCTCTCTTGCGACATTGTGCTCCTCAAATATGTCTTTATTAATTTAAGTTTTGAGAAAGATCTCTCAGCACTGGCAACAGTCACGGGTATAGTTAAAAACAATTTCAGTGCTGTGGCAACATCGGGGATACTTGGCAAAATGGACTGATTTTCAATGAGCAGGGTTTGTGCAAGGTCTTTGATTGTTCCACGCTCAATTTTCTTTATAGTAGGCCTAAGAGCATTACGGAGGGACAGGATCTGGAAAGGAAACTCGGCTGACAGGTCGTCTTTATACTGGCCTGATAAAGCACTTGCGGACTCAGACAGATCCTTGTCTGTTGCGCGCAAAAGTTCACGGGGAAGCAGAAAAGAAAATCGCTGTGCAACTTCGCTCAATCCAACAAATCGATTTTTGAGTTGGGCAACGACAATATCGATATTTGCGTAAAATACCGCCACTCTAAAATGCTCCCCTGGGTCTTGGAGCCGCTGGTCCTCGCAAAGCTCTGAAAAGTGCCTCTTTGTGCACCCCATGAGGATGCCAGGTCTTGCGCGTGTGCTTTTAAGCCATCAAACTCTCCTCGGAGTTGGGCAAGTGTATCGGTTGCGTTACCAAGCATTGCTGTCGCCTGTAAGAGGTCCACGTCTTTGCGCTGGAGAGCTTGGGACACAATGTTGACTGTTTCAAGGACCTTGCCCTGTATTACAGTCATTACAACAAACTCAAAGCTCTCCATGGCCTTTTTCAAGCCAGTCACCTCGGCACGTTCCTCGCTTTTTTTGGAGAGCAAGTCTATCTTAGTTAGCGCTTGCATAATGTCAGCATAACGGAACCGCAATGATTGGACGGCGTCTTGTCTTGATGCCCATCGTATCGGGCGTAGTCTCTTCAGTGTAGGCTGGCCAGCCTTGGGCACTGAGAGGTGTGTTTCCAAAATCGTTTGATGCTTCCACTAAAGAATACATATAGCCTTTCAACAGTGTCGTAGAAGTCTTTTATCTCAGGTATATTTTGGCATGCGTCATTGAGTACAAGGTTTAAATTGTGCGCAGCACAATGAATGTACACTGCGTTGGGTTCTTTATCCCTTATGCGTTTTTGTACACCGGAGTGGACGCCACTCATTGCTAGCCCCGTCATATCCTTGTCCGCGGCACTTCCCAAGTAGTATCCCCTTTCTCTCCATCGATTCGAGAATTTCTCTCTCTAGACCTGCAGCAGTTTGGTCTGTGACTGCATGGAAGCCCAAAAAACTTTCGTTTATTTTCACCTCTGTAGGGTTTCCATTTTCATCATTTGCTATAGTAACATATCTGAACACTTGACTCAGTTGGTCTACTTTTGAAATGTCCTGGGTAGTATCCATTATAATCGAATAGAATTCTGCATTCTGTATGTCTGCAATGATTGTGTCCTGCACTTTTGTCGATAGCAATGAAATTATTTCGTTTTGAGTTTGAGGACTTAGGTAGTGCACCTTCTTTTTGCTTTCAATAAGCCTTTGCAGAACTGGATCATAACGCGCCATACGTTCTATGGTAGATAAGAAATTACCATTATCTATATCACCTATTTTCTCTCTGTGACCCTGGAAAGCAGAGTTGCGAGAGGCCAGTGTTAGTGTAACATCACTTATTCTGGTTAGGAATCGGTCCAAAACCCCACCTCTCTCTTAAACTCAGATGACATTTGCACGTCAATGGTCAGATTATTTTTCCACGTATCATACACGACACATGCTGCCAAATGAGAGCGAGAGAATTCGTGTTCCTTAATCTTTTTAGAGAGACCCTGCCAATCATTTATTCCTATTCTCCACGCTTGGTGGAGGTGATGGGCAGACGGTCTGTCACCGAACAGCCAGCACTGCTCACAGTACACCCGGTCCATAGATGGCGAGTAACATAGCCACTTGCGCGGAATTCTACATACATTTTTTGGATGTTTTGTTATAGAACTCTTTTGAAAAGCACCTTCCCTTCCCATCCCTTTTGAATGGCCCTTCAGGCTTGCATGGCCCGTTATTCGGAATGTACCGTTTAACATCATCGTCTTCTAAATCTACAGGGAATTTCCCCCTATCAGTAGGGTATTCAGTCACAGAGTTGTTGCTGGCCAACGTGTCCCTGGGGTGGGTGGGAGCTGCTGTCACTGTCGGGGCACGGCTAGCTGGCTGGGCAACCTTGGCTATGTCTGAACTGGCCTCGGAGGGGGCACAGCTGACTTCTTGCTGACCTGCAAAAAGGAACGGATTATATTCCAATTCCAATGTAACCTGTAGCATACTGACTCGTACTGTTTATGGCGATTGGCGAATAAAACTTTCTATTATTCTAACCTGTCTCGAAGCATGAGGCACGACTAGCTGGCTCGGCTGTAACGGGGCTGCTGGGGTCTGTGGGGGCACGGCTAGCTGGCTGGGCAGCCTTGGCTATGCCTATGTCTGAACTGGCCTCGGAGGGGGCACAGCTGACTTCTTGCTGACCTGCAAAAATGAACGGATTAGATTCCAATTCCAATGTAACCTGTAGCATACTCTTACTGGTTATGGCGAATAAAACTTTCTATTATTCTAATGTCTAACCTGTCTCGAAGCGCAAGGCACGACTAGCTGGCTCGGCTGTAACGGGGCTGCTGGGCTGTCTGCCTGGACTCGGAGCTGACGGCCGGGGGCCGGGGGGGGTTGCTAGCGGTCTATCTGCAGTAACGTTAGAGTCTACGTCTACCTTTACTGCTTGCCGGAACAATGACGTTATTTTAGGTAGTTTTGCCCTCTCCTGTTCGGCTTTCGCTCTCATTTTGCTTTTGTGAGCACCGCTTGGGTAGTGGCGCTTCATTTTTCATGTTTACCGGCAACGCAACTAATGAACGTTATTTATATGAGCAATGCTTCCCGCTTTGTTTTGAACGCTGCCCAGCCTGCCAATGAACATTAGTTATCAGCCAGCTAGCCCTATCGCAGGTGAGCAATAATTATAATGATACACTGTTGTACTACTACAGGCAGCGTACACATGACGTAGCAACATAGCAGGGGGGGGGGGGGGGGGCCCCGCCCTCTGCACCCTGTTCCCGCGTTACGAAATCTAAGAGGATAGCCTACAGTGGGGGCGGGGGCCCCCTAAGTTCCGGGGCTACGCCACTGGCCCCGAGGTGCTCTTCCTCACCCACCACTTCATCTTCCACGACAACAACCACACCTGGGAGGGCCACTACTACCACTACTCCGACCCCATCTGCCAACACCCCACCTTCAGCATCTACGCCCGGGGGCGCTACAGCCGGGGGCTCCACTCCACCCGCGTGATGGGCGGGACAGAGTTCGTCTTCAAAGGTAACGGGTTAAAATGTTGACCCTGGTAGAATGGTCTCTTTTACTCCCTTTATTGTACATGTGAGGGTCTATGTATGTATGCTTCTTGTGTTTGACAATGTCACAAATACATCATATAGGATGTCTGCTTTTTCTCAGTAAGTGAATTCACAAGAATACGCAACGTTTTAAGATACGTGGCAAACTGAGCTAAACAGTTCATACAGACAGCTTTTGTCTTAGCTGGTATACCAAATGTGGATTACGTTTAATATTGGGTTTCCATACCATCCCTAAATTAAATCATTTCTTATGAATTGTTTATTGCTATTTTGCTATTTTTTTTATCACGCATATTCATATTGCGATGACAACGAAAATATGATTTCTCGGTCAGCACTAATAGCAACAGCTCTTTCCAACCTCTTTGAGTGATCTGTGTGTGCTCTATTCCAGCAGAACCAACTCACACCTTCCCTCATGTGTCTGACTCTCTTATGACTATAGTGCATTATTCATGGTTATTTAATTAAACATGTCCTGATTGTGCTCTTATGTTGCTGTCGTTTCAGGACACTGATGATGAGGACTCGTTCCGTGACATTGACATTGGGATCCTCCTGGTTGAGCATGAAGGTGCTGGTCCCTCATCTTCCCTGCATCGCAGTCCAGCCTCGCTGAAGATCATCCTTGAGGGACAAGTTGTGATTGACAACATCCAAGACCTGCCAAAAGCGATTTCTGTTTGGTCTTACACACGTGCATCTCAACTACCCCAAGACTATGATGCTCACATTCCAGTTCATCCAAAAGGTTCTTCTCACGTTGGGCCAAGATGAACTAAAGCCAAGTTTGCAAACATTGAAGAACCAGCTTACAATGTAAAGAAATGCACTGACACTTGTTACTGCTGTTCAGCTGCTACCAGTGACATCGTAATGTTCAGCACTGTTCGCTGACCTTTCACCGTGTGATTTTTCACACACATATTGTTAAATGTTGTGGGTTCTAATTCCTGTCTTTGCTGTCTTTGCTTGCCTTCTGGTTGACGAGGTTATTTTTGTCAATAAAAACATTGGAATATTTAAATGTATTGTTTCATGTTTTCCCTTCCATACAATTCTGGTAAAACAATGTATAAATGCAATCCCCAAATCAAAATGGTACAATTAATTTTATTAAAAGACATTTGTTATATTAACACATGATATTAAGCATTAATAAATAATGTTATTTATTATATTTAACTTAAACAAGTTATTTCATACAACTAAGACATCATTTATGTGAACTAATGATTTTGAGATAAGACTACAAATGTAAACTAAGATAAGTCTACTTAAAGTTCTACGTGTATACAACTTCTTGCTTGTGTAAAAACGTAACCTGTTAAGTTTCTTGCATGTGTAAAAACTTAAGTGGTTTAAGGCAACAGGTTTGCACGCGAATTTCTAGTAAAGTCAACTAAGCCGGGCTAAGAGTGTAGACACTAATTAGAAGAACACAGACTAAAACAGCAATGTACAGATGAATCAGATGATTACACTTGATCTTAAAATATATTTTAGGATGTATTGTTTTTGCATTTATTTGCATTTTTGGAATTATTATTTGAATTATTTCTGCTGACACTAGGTGGGGCTGTGCCCAACTAGGTTATCGGGACCGACAACCAATCACATGAATCTCCCTTCCCAGACACACAAAGCAAAAAAGCCCGCTTTCCATGCCTGGTTCCTCCGGTTTGTATCCCGGTATGTGTAGAGGGACTGGTCGTATAAGACCGGGTGATTGCCTACAACACACTCTCACTCCATAATCGTCCAGGAGCGACGTTTGGTCAGTGTCCGTGGTGTGCAGTTGTGACGCTCCTAGGCTCCTTCAGCTTCATAAAGGGACGCAAATAGCTTTCAACTGATTGCAATGTATTCCCATCTGCGGCGGGATTTGACGCTCATGGAAGCACGGCATGCGTTTGTGTCGGCTGCCCTTAAAGGCAATGTGAGCGTCCATTCCCATTGGATAACGGAGAATTGTACACCCGGAAGTAAGTATTCCCCTTACTGTCGATTGATTTTACAGTGATATCTGCACTACTCATCGACTAAAAAACACCAGATTATCCTTGTTAATTACACAACATTGATTGGTTTAAATTGTGTGGAATGCTTTTGTATTTTCCCCCTTCGATTCGGAGAAACAAATATTTTTTCGGAGTAAAGGATGGCAGAAGACACTACACTACCCAGAATCCCCAGCTATCATTTAGGACTACACCATGTGCTCTGTTTGACAAACCCCGTTTTTTTCACCATTCATTCCAATGGCTGGCGTCTATGTCACGTGATCTTCAAATTTCTCCCTGCAGAAACTTCGTTTTATTCTCGGTGGAAAATGCCAATTTTAAAGTTAGTTTGGCCATTAAAATGCGTTTTGATGTCATTTGATGCGAGAAATATGAGTTGTTATTTCAGATTATGTGTGCAGTGGATGTACATGAACTTTAGTTTGCTAGTTATTACGAAGATTACTTCAGGAAATTGCGTCCATAGAACGTTTTCATTGTTACCAAGGTGGTTGCTAGGGACGCTGCTATCGATATTATTTCTGTTATGTTGTGTTACTATTTAATGGTGTTCTTTATTGCTACCCCCTTCCCCGTCAATGTATAGTGTTGGTCCACAGCGCAAACTTATTAGTTTAACAAAATCCGCATCTAAAGATACGTTATTTTCCCCTGTGCAATTCCAGTCTCACATCTCACAGCACATCGTCATTAACAAATACCGAAAACAGACCGAAAACATTTAATACTTTATTCCGAGTGTGCTTGCTTTTCTCTTTGAAAGTCATCACATAACGGCATTGTAATACACGGTTCGGCTGCATTAAATATTACATATCTGCCGTATTTCTCCATTTATAGAGCCCTGATGAGAAGACTTCTAGACAAACATGAGAAACTGCCGCCAACACTGAAAATGTGTCGTGGATCATAAATATATCAGCAGTTAAACAACATCTTACATTTATTTTCACACAATACGTCTCCTTGCAGTATCAACACTAATTCGGCTGACTTTTATATTTGATCCAATTGGTAGATAGGCTGTATTTACACCATAAAGGTGCACAGCTGATATAAAGGGACACCTAGTGGTTAAAGCATGTTATTGAATTTCATTATTTTTATTATTAGATATTAATAGGATCCCTATAAAGTATATTCATTACTCGTTATTCTCTACTAATAGTTAATTAAAGACTGTATATAATGACTATTTTGCACATCCCTTTCAAGATTTTCTAAGGTTTATTGACATATCATATTCACAAACGGTGTAGTTATGCATTGAATGAAAAACTTGGGTCGCAGGTTCCTCAATAGTGCATTACAAGACATCTATCAATATTTGTGCATACCTCCAGCAATGTTAACTATGTTGAAGCACTTATTTTAACTGATATTATACATATGTATTATACTCTTATAAGATGTATGTAGATATTTCATCTCCGGCCTTGTCAGGTATTGAACAATCAATAAATAAAGAACACAGAATTGTTAAATATAACACACAGAATTTGTTTGATTATACTAAATGATGTAAATAAACCCCACTGCATATTTACAACTGTTACAGTACACATGCTGATGTAACGCAAATGTTTCCAACTTGGGATCAATAAAGTATATCTTATCTTAAGCTGATCGATGGCTACTGCCATATTTGCAAAATTTGCCTCTGAACAAGTGCATGTTTCAGGCTTATCAATTAATGTAATGTAATGTTATCAATTAACAACAGGAGGGGTCACAAACATAAGACCAGCTGTTAAATAAAGCTCTTCTGACCTTAGCTGGCATGTGGGTATATATATGAATGCTGCCCATTATGGGCACAAGCAATTTTCACCCATTTATTAATTATATGTTTTAAATATATAAAACTATTTTTATAATAAACCTAAACCTCCAGGGATGTACACAGTTTAATACTGGCAACTTATTATTATGGGAAATTTAAACGTCTTTTAAAACTACAACTCCCAGTAGAGACGTGCAATAGATAGAGAACATGTTGCGAAACACAATAGCCAGCATGTGTAGTTCTGGGGACGGGGTGGGGGAGGGGGGGACGCGGTGGACTCGTTCAAATCCAGTTTTGGACAGTCTGCCGTGGTTCCATCCCATTTCAAGTGCTGTTCGACGCTTGGCGTAACCCTCGGAGCACACTCTCCAATCCCAGAGCTTGAGGACTATCACAGGGTTTGTCAAGCGAAGCGGAGAGAATACTTACTTCCCGGTGTAACATTCTCTAAAGCAAATGAGCTGCTCCGACCCTTGGTCCTGACGGACTCCAACCTGTGTTTATTAATCAAACAAATAAATAAACACAAGGGTAATTATGTGTTATTGTTGAGTAAATGGAGAATTGCACAGGGGAAAATAACGTAGGCTATCTATGCCACAATTTCAGATGCGGATTTTGTTAAACTAATACGTTTGCGTTGTGGACCAACACTATACATTGACGGGGAAGGGGGTAGCAATAAAGATAACACCATTAAACAGTTACACAACAGAAATAATATCGATAGCAGCGTCCCTAGCAACAAGTAACAAGTAGTTAATAATAATAAAAGACATTAAGAAAAAGGCATTTTAAACAGTCATTAAAAAGCAACACAATCTACCTGCATTGCATTACTCTAAAGGTGTAATAACGTGCTTTAACCAGTAGGTGGTTTGGGTTAAAAAGCTGTCAAGTTTACAGTGTTAACAAAATAAAATATACTGCTGTTTCTGGTTTAGTTTACGACGGATATATTTAGTTATTGTTTTGATATTTGTAACACAAAAGCGATGTAAAAAACCCACAGCAACACAGAAAAGATGGTCTTAACATGACACAGCGGTCTAGTAGTTAATACAAAACAATAATATCAAAACAAAATATTACTAACTTTATTGTGAAATTCAAACTGAACGGTAAAAGAATAGTTTCCGGTCTATTCTGAGCCCGATCTCTGTAGATAAATAAAAATAAATAGCTACGACAGATGTGTAATATATTTAATGCACCGAACCATTTATTACAATGCATTCATGTGATGACTTTCAAAGAGTAAAGCAAGCACTGCTGAATAAAGTATGATTTTATCTTTTTTACGAAACGTTTTTTTTCATATTGAATACAGTTGGAGGTCAACCAATTACAGAGCTTGAGAACTAATCACGGGGTTTGTCAAACAGAGCACATGGTGTAGTCCTAAACTATAGCTGGGGATTCTGGGTAGTGTTCTGCCATCCTTTACTCCGAAAAAATATTTGTTTTTCCGAATCGAAGGGGAAAAATACAAAAGCATTGCACACAATTTAAACCAATCAATGTTGTGTAATTAACAAGGATAATCTGGTGTTTTTTAGTCGATGAGTAGTGCAGATATCACTGTAAAATCAATCGACAGTAAGGAGAATACTTACTTCCGGGTGTACAATTCTCCGTTATCCAATGAGAGTGGACGCTCACATTGCCTTTAAGGACAGCCGACACAAACGAATGCAGTGCTTCCATGAGCGTCAAATCCCGCCGCAGATGGGAATACATTGCAATCAGTTGAAAGCTATTTGCGTCCCTTTATGAAGCTGAAGGAGCCTAGGAGCGTCACAACTGCACGCCACGGGACCCTGACCAAACGTCGCTCCTGGGCGATTATGGAGTTAGAGTGTGTTGCCTATACTGCAATTATAACGTTCTCCTCCATTTTTTGGAAAATTACGAAATTACCCATGCTTTGGCTCTCCCAGAATATTTAAATAGAAGTGGTTTGATTGGCTAGCGCTTCCGTCGACGCTTGAAAAGTTTTTCTCAACTTTCACCGCGAGCAACGCAGGCAAAACGAAGGGACGAGCTCTGCCTCTCGTAAGCCCACAGTAACTGGCTGGAGCGCGGGCACTAATTTAACGCGGGCACTTATTTTGTGAGCGCGCTCAAGCCAGTTACTGTGTGGGGTAAGGTGAGGCACAGATGAGATCTGCCTCACCCATAGACTGGCCTCACCTCAGAATGCGTCACCCCACAGAAACTGTCTGGAAAGCGGGCCCTAAGCGCATGCCTGCACCATCTCACTGTATGTCACCAATGTAATGTTTGTAGATCCCTTTATTACATTTATCTTCGCCATCCATAGTCTCTAAATAACTTATTTCACGTATATATGATATTTAGGCTCGCTGGTCTCATCATACAACGGCAATGAAAAAAGCACCAGGGGAGGCAGCCATAATCTCTGCCGCAAGTGAGCCCACAGGTTCTTGTTGCTACTGTTATTCTATGCAGGGACGGTAGACGCAAACAACAAACTAGACTTTTGAAAACTACTGGAAGGTAAGGAGGACTTTTACAAAAATGTAATGGAGATTGTTGTCCAGAAGGATAGCATGGACTTCATCTTCAAGTCAAGGTAAGACCACAATTATAATGAAAATGGGATCTTACTAAGAAAGAACAATCCAATATTTAGATTTTGGCTATCCTTTTGTTGAACGGTCTGTTTAAAATGAATCGAAGCATCAGACTAAAAAAGCTTTTGAAAATAACCGAATATTTCGATTAAGGTCAAAATATAATATTTGTAAATCTGACTCTGAAAGAGTCAGTGCCTCACCAGCCATGAACCTCACCACACGTCACTGCTTGACACTTCATACCTAATACCTTCATTTCATAAACAGGTCTTATTTGTTGCCAAATTCATTTACTATTATTGTAGAACTACAATATAAAATAAGTTATTTAAAATGTCAACACATACATTTAATTTCTGGAATCACTATGACAACACACTTTGTAATCATAGAATAGGCCTACACAACACGTTACCTAACATTCATTTCTATTTTCATATAAGCGTAGTATTCCTTTACCTTTTGTTTAATATAAATAAAGGCTAGTTTTTCTATTTGCCTCTTCTTGAGTCAACAATTTACTATATTAATTCTATAAAGGCTATATTGTATATTTAATATGAACATTATAACATTGGCAATATTTCGTAAATGTAACTTGTTTTACATAGGGATCGTTCGCTACATAATACTCTGTACAGATGCTGCATGCTATGCAGAGCTGGGAGAAGTACTCAGATGATTTACTTAAGTTAAAGTATCTATACTACCGTGTAATAATATTACTCTGTAAAAAGTAAAAGTACTGCATTCAAATGTGTACTTAAGTAAAAAGTGCAAGCATCATAATAAGATAAAATGTACTTTATTGATACCAAAGTAGTCATTATGCACAAAGACACATTTAATAATAATATAATAATGCATGATAATGTGTGCTGATTTATATTTCGTATTAACCTACACCTGCAAAAGAACTAGTACAATATGTAAAATAAATGTAGTTGCGTAAAAAGAATGATTTAGGATCATTTGAAAATCTCAAGTAAAGTACAAGTACCTACATTTTGACTTAAGTACAGTTCTTGAAATATGGGCCTTTTGTATTACACCACTGATGCTACAGTATGTGATTAAAGCATGGCGGGTTAGCCTGTGTGTAACCGCATTTAAAATAAATAGAATAGAAAAGCAGTGTCTCTCTTGTGTGTGTTTGTGTGTGAGCGTGGGTGTGTGTGTGCGCGCGTGTGTGTGATTGAGTGCGCGCAACTGCGACCTGCCTCGATTTCCTGCTTCGGGTTTCCCTTTAAATGGGGGCAAGGCTCTATGCTGGGAATTCACGTCATTTCGCCGTTTTACACACATCCAGATCAATGAGAGAGAGAGAGAGAGAGAGAGAGAGAGAGAGAGAGAGAGAGAGAGCGCGCGAGGGGGGGAGAGAGAGACGTGCTCTTCCAGGAAGGGATTATTAACCAGCACGCTGCCGACCCATGAAGGGAAAACACACGCAGACAAAAGAAGTTTTCACACCGACAGCCGCGCTATGGAGCCGGCGTGCAGATAGTGAAGCAGCGGGGTAAATGAGAAGAAGAACTTCTCCGACAGCACCGAGCCAAGAGCGAGCTGCCGCTTCTTTTGTCGCTTTTCTGCCGCTGCTGCTGCGTGGGTTTCTGTAGGAGAGGGGAGATAAAGAAGAGGACACAGCGGAAAAGTGGCAGGAGAAGGAGAGAAGTTGACGCGAGATAATGTCTGAATCCTCCTCCTCTGTGAACAAGGTAACAGCGTCCTCTTTGTTTCTCTTCTCCCTGTTAGGTTTTAATCCTTCATATGGCTCGCTGTAGGGATTTATATCTCCTTTAAACGCATATCTCACGAGCACGAGCCGTGGCGCCATTCAGCGGAGGTGCGTTTGTTTTGCTGCTCATCTGTTGCTCGCGGATCCACGCTTTCAGTTCGCCTCCGCTCTGCTGAGGAGAGCAGTCGTGACTGTGATAGTGTGACACGTTCATGCGGTTCATTTACCGCCTCGGATTCGGAAAAGTCACAAAAGCCAGTGGACGACCATGTTGTTATATGATACATATAACACGTCTATGAACGCGAGCTAAAGTAAAGCATGAGTAATAACTCGTTTCAGAGGGTCCTCGCGCAGTCACAACAGTAGTGTCACTGTTTGATAGGCCCACACTACAGGAGCTTTACAGTGTGCATTACTCCATCAGAGGTGGGAGAAGTTCTCAGATATTGTGCTTAAGTGAGAGTTCAAATACCACAGTCCAAGAATACTCTGTCCTGCATTGCAAATGTTATTCAAGTAACAATACAAAAGTATTAGCATTACAATATAGTTAAAGTAGCGACAGTAAAAGTAGTCATTGTACAGATTGGTCCATTTCAGAATAATATATATGATATGTTTTATAATGATTGATCATGAAAGTGTTCTCAAAGCTGGTAAAGGTGCAGCTAGTTTGAATGACTTTGTATACTGCAGGGTTTTGTGGATTTACTCCAGGTGGAACTAAAGTCTGATTTAACACTTGATTAGATTTCACATCATTAATCCACATCTGTAAAGTAACTAAAGCTATTTGAAGTGTAGTGGAATAAAAGAACAAAGTGTACAAAATATATAAATACTCAAGTAAAGTACTAGTATCTCAAAATTGTACTTGAGTAACTTAGTTACTTTACACTGCTGACTTCCTTTGAAAACTCTTTCTTATAAAAACTAAAGAATCAAATGAAAGGGTTCCTCTGGTTTAGAGTAGGGACCAACAGATGGACAGCAAAATACTTTTTGATCGATTCATTATAATCTATTGAGTAAAAATGCTAAACAATTGCTCAAATCCAGATAACCAATGTAACTGTTTGCTGCTTTTCTTTCTTTAACATTATGCAAACCTTTAGAATTGTTTCTATTGTTGGGGCTGTGGGCATTCTTTGTAGATGAACTGAGTTTTTGTCAGAAAATCAAAAACCCAAAAATATTGAAAAGGAAAATAAATCTTTGCAGCCTTGCTTTGAAATGAATGTGAATAAAGGCTGGTTGGCTTTTGGGGCTGCTGGTCAGACTGTACACACGTTGAAGACACGCTGTGCTTGTGATGTGTCAGACGGTTTGACATGTTGTAATCTCAAGGATCATTGATGAATCACTACTGAAAACGATCTATAGTTGCATCCTAGAATGAGGAAGATTGTTGTCAAATATCCTCTGGTTTTGGCTTGTCAAATGTAGGGAGTTGTTTTTTGTATTGCATATATTTGTTTTATGTATGGGTCTGAAAACAGACAGTTGGCACCATGGTCCTTACTCCTTTAGAGATGTTTTTGTTAATCAAAACATCAGTTCTTAATATAATCCTAAATTGCTGCATGAATGGAACCATTATGGAATTATTATTTGAGAAGTCATGGTCAGCTTAAATGCAAGCTGTTCAACAACCTATTATGAATATGGGATGTCTTCTCATTGCGGAGTCTGATGTAACTGCACAGTCTCCTGCTGGAGGATCAGCACTCCGCTCCGAGGAGGTTCCCAGCCGGTGGACAGGACTCCCTCTGCCCTTACTGCAGCCTCCATCTGTCACACCACCCTCCTGCAGGCCCTATCACTGGCTTTGTCCTAACTGCCTATTCCCACTAACCTGACCTTTTTCAAGACAACTGCATTTTCACAAAGTGTGCTGGAGAGAAGTGTTGGCCTCTCAGCGGAGGGAATAGAAGACTGAGAGATTATTGCCGGGCTTCCACAGGAAATTCCTGCTGCATACAGTTGGTGTGCAGGTTAGCGTGGCTAGGTGGTGACAGCAGGCTGAAACTGGAGGCAGAAACAGTCAGCTTCATTTCCTCAAGAAACTAACATGCTCTGCCCTCATTTAAAGGAAGGGAAACCAGTCAACAGATAATGTCACTAACTGGGAAAGCTCAAATACCTCCATACATGAAGTGTACACTAACAGAGCTAGAGAACCCTGGACATAGATGCAACTAACAACTGTGGTCATGATGGGAACATGTGCTGATTGTTTGTTTAGCCTTGTACAGTGGTCTTAATGAGGGAGTAATGCCTGTCACAACATCTCAGAGCCTAACCCATTTATTTAGGAACATATGAAATAGAGATGTAGCAAATGTTCACATTTGGGAAACTGAAACCAGATTGAATTGACGATGTTTTTTTGATTGGGATAAATGCATTAATTATTTAATAAACCAATCTTTCATATACAGAAACACTTTTCAGTTCTCCTCTGTTCAAACGTGGATGGCTGTGCATGTCTGTGTCTGGAGATGCAACAGGTGTTTCTGTGGCAAAGGAAATTGGGAAAAGTGTCACTGACTCATTAAGAGTTGATTCATTTGCACTCCTAAAATGAATCGTCTGGATGAAGAATTTGAAATTAAATCAGAAATCCATGTGGGTCACTCATTGACACTCACCTGTAGGCTAATACTATAGAATATGTGGGTTCTTTCTGAATATGGAACCTAATTGTTTTGGTCTATCAAGCAGTTGAATACCAAAAGATCTTCAGTTTAATATAATATTACACAAAGTAAAGTCTCCGGCTTAAGAAGCTAAAAGAAGCTATTGCTTGACATTTGTGCTGAAAAACAACCTAAAGGACCAACCCATTATTAAAGTAGTTCCTGAATAATTTAATGTCAATCAACAAAATAATAAAAAGCCTTAGCGTTATATATGAGTATATTTATCAACAAAAAATAGAATATAAACAATGACGGCATTGTGGATTACGAAGCAAGACGTTGTTGTAATTGTAACCTAATATCGACAGAGTTTGGACTGTTGGTCATACCAAACAAACCGCCCGCAGTCATTAACAATAGCTCCTGGAAGTTCTGGGGCGTTATTTCAAACTCTGCTGACATTTAATAGATTTTTATTCAAACAATAATTAAGATAAAGTAAATCATTGCAACTCTTATTGTAGATAGCCTTGTGTTTTGAGTGGCTGAAATGAGTACATGTATAACAATTCAGCAACATTTGGATTTTAATTAAAATGTTTAATTTGATCAAACAAGTATTTGACTTATCAAACGACTCTTGATGAAGATCCATGTGTGTTGTTTGTTGACACTGAGATTGGCATCTTCACTGGTTTATGGCTCCCCTTCATGTGCTAAAGCATGCGTGGCCTCTGGATCTGTGCATCAGCAGAAAGTGTGTACACAGCATGACAGTGTGTATGCATGTGTATGTGAACGGTGCTGTGGGTGCACGGCGAGGTGAGGCGAGGTTGGCGTGGAGCTGTTTGGGTTCAGGGCCGGTGCGTCGCTGAGCTTTGTGAGCTTTGTGAGCCATGCTTTGTGTCTCTGTGTCTATTCATAGCAGGAGAGGAGCTCTTTCAGTCCTTCCGCGAACACGCTGCCAAACTCCACTTCCTCCCCCGTCCATGCTCCCGCCGCCAGGCCAGCCAGCCGAATGGAGGACGAGTCTGCCAGGCTGCCTGCGCACCTGCGTGAGTCACACCCACACACACACACACACACACACACACACACACACACACACACACACACACACACACCCACACACACACACACACACACACACACACACACACACACACACACACACACACACACACACACACACACACACACACACACACACATTATGAGTGCACAGCTGGGAGGCGTTGAAGCAGATAGAGGGTCAGACACCTGAACCCTTCAGTGGAGCAGCACTGACAGAGCTGCAGCACTGGAACAACGGCAGGACCAGCAGGCAGGGACACATTATGTGGAGCTGGACACCATAGAATAAGCATGGAAGACAGACTGATAGGGAAGAGAAGGGTTGAAGAAGTGGAGTGCTGGGGTCAATGAAACAAGACCCCTGGAAAGATTAAGGACATAAACCCAAACATTTAGAACAACTTTAGACAACCCCCCCAGAACTGGAGTGCATGACAGCTCATCATAGTTAGAAAAGCCAATCAGAAAAACACAACATCAAACCATCATTACATTCATCTGTTTCTGCAGGATCTCTACTTTAGGGTTTCTTTAGACCCTATCAATACAGTGTATTTAAGGAAACTGCAATACTAATCATTGAATAAGGAAGGACAACAAGGCATTCACTTGTATCACCGTTAATGAAAACATGTTTTTATTGCTTCCAACATCTCAGAAAGTATTCTTTATACATAAAGGTCTGCTGATGAAGTTGTCATACAGAAATAACAACGGCTAAATCAAGAATAACCGTACTCTTTTAAGAAGAAATGATATGTCCTCTTGCAAAGTGAAATCCCTAACAAATCCACTTGTTGTGGTTAGGGTATTGCATATAGCATAAGAAAATACAATATCAGCTTTTTACTTTATTTTCTCTCTTTTTTTCTCTATCTTTGTTCCACTTGTGCTACTGTTGTGTTTCAGCATTTCGTTTTTCTCATAATCAACAACAGAATATTTGGCTGAATGATTATTTAATATTCATATTTGTATTAATGATATATGCTGCAGTGAATGACTCACTAAGACCCTTCCCGGTGTACACAGCCTGTACACTGATTGCAAACAAAACAAAAACACTGCACAGATTCCTGTCTGTCATCAGGTGTGCTCGAGTTAAAGCTGTACGAAAGGCATGATACGCTGCAGTGGTAGAATCCCATTTGTTTTTGAGATCATTTTATAATAAGCTGATTGTGAGCCCATGTGACTGATGTTCAGAGATTGCTTCAGACCATGATAAACCAGTTGTAGGTGTTACAGAACATCTGCCTGAACTAGTCAGTTTCACACTTTCCAGTCTGCAAGTGATTTAGTAAAGATCTATTGAAATATGTTTTAATATCCCAATGAAGCAACACAGTGACACATGGGTTTGGTCGACCAATCCCAGAGCAGGCGGGGCGAGGGGGGAGCTGTGTCAACAGATAGGCTCCATGTTCAAAGAGTAACCCAGCTTTGTCCATGCACCCGTCAATATTTAACCAGTTTATTCATTTTCTTTTTAAGCTAGTGTGAAGTTCTGTGCTGATGGCTGGGGGGGGGGGGGGTTGGCTGGATGAGATGCACAGGAAACTCCCTCAGCCCACTTCCTCTTTTGCATTGTTGCAGAAAAAGGAAGAACGCTCAACAGGTCCGCGTTGAGTTTCCTGTCGAGCTAACCGATGGGTCACTTCACATCCGCAGACATGTGGAAGTCCTACGTGTGTTACAGGGGTTTGAACGCCTCACACACACAGACATGTGGAAGTCCTATGTGTGTTACAGGGGTTTGAACGCCTCACACAGACGGACATGTGGAAGTCCTACGTGTGTTACAGGGGTTAGAACGCCTCACACAGACAGACATGTGGAAGTCCTACGTGTGTTACAGGGGTTTGAACGCCTCACACACACAGACATGTGGAAGTCCTACGTGTGTTACAGGGGTTAGAACGCCTCACACAGACAGACATGTGGAAGTCCTACGTGTGTTACAGGGGTTAGAACGCCTCACACACACAGACAGACATGTGGAAGTCCTACGTGTGTTACAGGGGTTGAACGCCTCACACACACAGACAGACATGTGGAAGTCCTACGTGTGTTACAGGGGTTAGAACGCCTCACACAGACAGACATGTGGAAGTCCTACGTGTGTTACAGGGGTTTGAACGCCTCACACACACAGACATGTGGAAGTCCTACGTGTGTTACAGGGGTTAGAACGCCTCACACACACAGACAGACATGTGGAAGTCCTACGTGTGTTACAGGGGTTTGAACGCCTCACACATACACACAGACATGTGGAAGTCCTACGTGTGTTACAGGGGTTTGAACGCCTCACACAGGCAGACATGTGGAAGTCCTACGTGTGTTACAGGGGTTTGAACGCCTCACACAGGCAGACATGTGGAAGTCCTACGTGTGTTACAGGGGTTTGAACGCCTCACACAGACAGACATGTGGAAGTCCTACGTGTGTTACAGGGGTTTGAACGCCTCACACAGGCAGACATGTGGAAGTCCTACGTGTGTTACAGGGGTTTTGAACGCCTCACACAGACAGACATGTGGAAGTCCTACGTGTGTTACAGGGGTTTGAACGCCTCACACAGACAGACATGTGGAAGTCCTACGTGTGTTACAGGGGTTTGAACGCCTCACACAGACAGACAGACATGTGGAAGTCCTACGTGTGTTACAGGGGTTTGAACGCCTCACACAGGCAGACATGTGGAAGTCCTACGTGTGTTACAGGGGTTTGAACGCCTCACACAGACAGACATGTGGAAGTCCTACGTGTGTTACAGGGGTTTGAACGCCTCACACAGGCAGACATGTGGAAGTCCTACGTGTGTTACAGGGGTTTTGAACGCCTCACACAGACAGACATGTGGAAGTCCTACGTGTGTTACAGGGGTTTTGAACGCCTCACACACACACAGACATGTGGAAGTCCTACGTGTGTTACAGGGGTTAGAACGCCTCACACAGGCAGACATGTGGAAGTCCTACGTGTGTTACAGGGGTTTGAACGCCTCACACACAGACATGTGGAAGTCCTACGTGTGTTACAGGGGTTAGAACGCCTCACACACACAGACAGACATGTGGAAGTCCTACGTGTGTTACAGGGGTTTGAACGCCTCACACACACAGACAGACATGTGGAAGTCCTACGTGTGTTACAGGGGTTAGAACGCCTCACACAGACAGACATGTGGAAGTCCTACGTGTGTTACAGGGGTTTGAACGCCTCACACACACAGACATGTGGAAGTCCTACGTGTGTTACAGGGGTTTGAACGCCTCACACACACAGACAGACATGTGGAAGTCCTACGTGTGTTACAGGGGTTAGAACGCCTCACACAGACAGACATGTGGAAGTCCTACGTGTGTTACAGGGGTTTGAACGCCTCACACAGGCAGGACATGTGGAAGTCCTACGTGTGTTACAGGGGTTAGAACGCCTCACACACACAGACAGACATGTGGAAGTCCTACGTGTGTTACAGGGGTTTGAACGCCTCACACATACACACAGACATGTGGAAGTCCTACGTGTGTTACAGGGGTTTGAACGCCTCACACAGGCAGACATGTGGAAGTCCTACGTGTGTTACAGGGGTTTGAACGCCTCACACAGGCAGACATGTGGAAGTCCTACGTGTGTTACAGGGGTTTGAACGCCTCACACAGGCAGACATGTGGAAGTCCTACGTGTGTTACAGGGGTTTGAACGCCTCACACAGGCAGACATGTGGAAGTCCTACGTGTGTTACAGGGGTTTGAACGCCTCACACAGGCAGACATGTGGAAGTCCTACGTGTGTTACAGGGGTTTGAACGCCTCACACAGACAGACAGACATGTGGAAGTCCTACGTGTGTTACAGGGGTTTGAACGCCTCACACAGACAGACAGACATGTGGAAGTCCTACGTGTGTTACAGGGGATTGAACGCCTCACACAGACAGACATGTGGAAGTCCTACGTGTGTTACAGGGGTTTGAACGCCTCACACAGGCAGACATGTGGAAGTCCTACGTGTGTTACAGGGGTTTGAACGCCTCACACAGACAGACATGTGGAAGTCCTACGTGTGTACAGGGGTTTGAACGCCTCACACAGGCAGACATGTGGAAGTCCTACGTGTGTTACAGGGGTTTGAACGCCTCACACAGGCAGACATGTGGAAGTCCTACGTGTGTTACAGGGGTTTGAACGCCTCACACAGACAGACATGTGGAAGTCCTACGTGTGTTACAGGGGTTTGAACGCCTCACACAGGCAGACATGTGGAAGTCCTACGTGTGTTACAGGGGTTTGAACGCCTCACACAGACAGACATGTGGAAGTCCTACGTGTGTTACAGGGGTTTGAACGCCTCACACAGACAGACAGACATGTGGAAGTCCTACGTGTGTTACAGGGGTTTGAACGCCTCACACAGACAGACATGTGGAAGTCCTACGTGTGTTACAGGGGTTTGAACGCCTCACACAGACAGACAGACATGTGGAAGTCCTACGTGTGTTACAGGGGTTTGAACGCCTCACACAGGCAGACATGTGGAAGTCCTACGTGTGTTACAGGGGTTTGAACGCCTCACACAGACAGACATGTGGAAGTCCTACGTGTGTTACAGGGGTTTTGAACGCCTCACACAGGCAGACATGTGGAAGTCCTACGTGTGTTACAGGGGTTTGAACGCCTCACACAGACAGACATGTGGAAGTCCTACGTGTGTTACAGGGGTTTGAACGCCTCACACAGACAGACATGTGGAAGTCCTACGTGTGTTACAGGGGTTTGAACGCCTCACACAGGCAGACATGTGGAAGTCCTACGTGTGTTTACAGGGGTTTGAACGCCTCACACAGACAGACATGTGGAAGTCCTACGTTGTGTTACAGGGGTTTGAACGCCTCACACACAGACATGTGGAAGTCCTACGTGTGTTACAGGGGTTTGAACGCCTCACACAGACAGGACATGTGGAAGTCCTACGTGTGTTACAGGGGTTTGAACGCCTCACACAGACAGACATGTGGAAGTCCTACATTGTGTTACAGGGGTTTGAACGCCTCACACAGACAGACAGACATGTGGAAGTCCTACGTGTGTTACAGGGGTTTGAACGCCTCACACAGACAGACAGGACATGTGGAAGTCCTACGTGTGTTACAGGGGTTAGAACGCCTCACACAGACAGACATGTGGAAGTCCTACGTGTGTTACAGGGGTTTGAACGCCTCACACACACAGATGTGGAAGTCCTATGTGTGTTACAGGGGTTAGAACGCGTCACACATACAGACATGTGGAAGTCCTACGTGTGTTACAGGGGTTTGAACGCCTCACACACAGACAGACATGTGGAAGTCCTACGTGTGTTACAGGGGTTAGAACGCGTCACACAGACAGACATGTGGAAGTCCCTACGTGTGTTACAGGGGTTTGAACGCCTCACACACACAGATGTGGAAGTCCTATGTGTGTTACAGGGGTTTGAACGCCTCACACACACACAGATGTGGAAGTCCTACGTGTGTTACAGGGGTTAGAACGCGTCACACAGACAGACATGTGGAAGTCCTACGTGTGTTACAGGGGTTTGAACGCCTCACACACACAGATGTGGAAGTCCTATGTGTGTTACAGGGGTTTGAACGCCTCACACACAGACATGTGGAAGTCCTACGTGTGTTACAGGGGTTTGAACGCCTCACACAGACAGACAGACATGTGGAAGTCCTACGTGTGTTACAGGGGTTTGAACGCCTCACACACACAGACAGACATGTGGAAGTCCTATGTGTGTTACAGGGCTTTGAACGCCTCACACACAGACATGTGGAAGTCCTACGTGTGTTACAGGGGTTTGAACGCCTCACACAGACAGACAGACATGTGGAAGTCCTACGTGTGTTACAGGGGTTTGAACGCCTCACACAGACAGACAGACATGTGGAAGTCCTACATGTGTTACAGGGGTTTGAACGCCTCACACAGGCAGACATGTGGAAGTCCTACGTTTGTTACAGGGGTTTGAACGCCACACACAGACATGTGGAAGTCCTACGTGTGTTACAGGGGTTTGAACGCCTCACACAGACAGACAGACATGTGGAAGTCCTACGTGTGTTACAGGGGTTTGAACGCCTCACACAGACAGACAGACATGTGGAAGTCCTACATGTGTTACAGGGGTTTGAACGCCTCACACAGGCAGACATGTGGAAGTCCTACGTGTGTTACAGGGGTTTGAACGCCACACACAGACAGACATGTGGAAGTCCTACGTGTGTTACAGGGGTTTGAACGCCTCACACACACAGATGTGGAAGTCCTATGTGTGTTACAGGGGTTTGAACGCCTCACACACAGACATGTGGAAGTCCTACGTGTGTTACAGGGGTTTGAACGCCTCACACAGACAGACAGACATGTGGAAGTCCTACGTGTGTTACAGGGGTTTGAACGCCTCACACACACAGACATGTGGAAGTCCTACGTGTGTTACAGGGGTTTGAACGCCTCACACACACAGACAGACATGTGGAAGTCCTATGTGTGTTACAGGGCTTTGAACGCCTCACACACAGACATGTGGAAGTCCTACGTGTGTTACAGGGGTTTGAACGCCTCACACACAGACATGTGGAAGTCCTACGTGTGTTACAGGGGTTTGAACGCCTCACACAGACAGACAGACATGTGGAAGTCCTACGTGTGTTACAGGGGTTTGAACGCCTCACACAGACAGACATGTGGAAGTCCTACGTGTGTTACAGGGGTTTGAACGCCTCACACAGACAGACATGTGGAAGTCCTACATGTGTTACAGGGGTTTGAACGCCACACACAGACAGACATGTGGAAGTCCTACATGTGTTACAGGGGTTTGAACGCCACACACAGACAGACATGTGGAAGTCCTACGTGTGTTACAGGGGTTAGAACGCCTCACACACACAGATGTGGAAGTCCACGTGTGTTACAGGGGTTTTGAACGCCTCACACACACATGATGTGGAAGTCCTATGTGTGTTACAGGGGTTAGAACGCGTCACACATACAGACATGTGGAAGTCCTACGTGTGTTACAGGGGTTTGAACGCCTCACACAGACAGGACAGACATGTGGAAGTCCTACGTGTGTTACAGGGGTTTGAACGCCTCACACAGACAGACATGTGGAAGTCCTACGTGTGTTACAGGGGTTTGAACGCCTCACACAGACAGACAGACATGTGGAAGTCCTACGTGTGTTACAGGGGTTTGAATACGCCTCACACAGGCAGACATGTGGAAGTCCTACGTGTGTTACAGGGGTGTTGAACGCCTCACACAGACAGACATGTGGAAGTCCTACGTTGTGTTACAGGGGTTTGAACGCCTCACACACAGACCATGTGGAAGTCCTACGTGTGTTACAGGGGTTTTGAACGCCTCACACAGACAGACATGTGGAAAGTCCTACGTGTGTTACAGGGGTTTGAACGCCTCACACAGACAGACAGACATGTGGAAGTCCTACGTGTGTTACAGGGGTTGAACGCCTCACACAGACAGACAGACATGTGGAAGTCCTACGTGTGTTACAGGGGTTAGAACGCCTCACACAGACGGACATGTGGAAGTCCTACGTGTGTTACAGGGGTTTGATGAACGCCTCACACACACAGATGTGGAAGTCCTATGTGTGTTACAGGGGTTTAGAACGCGTCACACACATACAGACATGTGGAAGTCCTACGTGTGTTACAGGGGTTTGAACGCCTCACCACACACACGATGTGGAAGTCCTATGTGTGTTACAGGGGTTTGACGCCTCACACACAGACATGTGGAAGTCCTACGTGTGTTACAGGGGTTTGAACGCCTCACACACAGACATGTGGAGAGTCCTCGTGTGTTACAGGGGTTTGAACGCCTCACACACACAGACAGACATGTGGAAGTTCATATGTGTGTTACAGGGCTTTGAACGCCTCACACACAGACATGTGGAAGTCCTACGTGTGTTACAGGGGTTTGAACGCCTCACACAGACAGACAGACATGTGGAAGTCCTACGTGTGTTACAGGGGTTTGAACGCCTCACACAGACAGACAGACATGTGGAAGTCCTACGTGTGTTACAGGGGTTTGAACGACTCACACACACAGATGTGGAAGTCCCACGTGTGTTACAGGGGTTTGAACGCCTCACACACACAGATGTGGAAGTCCTATGTGTGTTACAGGGGTTAGAACGCCTCACACACAGACAGACATGTGGAAGTCCTACATGTGTTACAGGGGTTTGAACGCCTCACACACACAGATGTGGAAGTCATATGTGTGTTACAGGTGTTAGAACGCCTCACACACAGACAGACATGTGGAAGTCCTATGTGTGTTACAGGGCTTTGAACGCCTCACACAGACAGACATGTGGAAGTCCTACGTGTGTTACAGGGCTTTGAACGCCTCACACAGACAGACATGTGGAAGTCCTACGTGTGTTACAGGGGTTTGAACGCCCTCAGACAGACATTTGTTAATCCCACGTGTGTTACAGGGGTTTGAACGCCTCACACAGACAGACATGTGGAAGTCCTACGTGTGTTACAGGGGTTTGAACGCCTCACACACACACAGAGCAGGGACATGTCACCTCCAGCTCTTCTGTTTGGTTTACGGCTGCTGCTGCTCCACGCTCACACACATGTCTTTGTCTCTGAGCTCAGTCAAACTCCTCTCATCATCCTCTCTCCTCCTGCCTATCTAAACACACAAGCCGTCCATTAACCCCCACACTCAGAGGGAGCTATGTCCTGAGGGGGTAGAGGGAGCAGGGGAACAGAAGGGAGGAGGAGAGGGGGGGAAAAGACAGAAAGAAAAAGAATGATGGAGGGAAATTGCAGTGTGGGCAGAATCCGCCTTCTCCATTTCCTGGGAGGAAGTGGATTAGATCGGGGAGCTGCAGCCTGCTCCTCACTTAAGAATGCTACCAGGCTACATTTAACCCTTTCAGCTATCACACAAACCCTCTTTCTTCTATTCCCACTGCTCCCATTAGGGGTCAGCTTGAACACACATTTAGAATATATCATCTTTTATTGATTAAAGATATTCTTATAATATTCTTCTTTTCACCTTCATGTTTGTTTTTGTAACCTCTTTGGCATTTGAGCAGGTGTTTCTTGTTAATCTCTCGATATGATCCCATTCTTTAAAACACTTCATCTTTTATTACTTATTCTTAAATAAAAAAATACCTTTTCAATATTTACACATTGATCGTAGTCAAATTAGAGCTGCACGGCAGCATATTGGAAAAAAAACGGCATTGCAATTCCCACTATATATATTGCCATTTAATCACATACCAGTTACAATAAAGACCTTTTTGAAATTAGTGTTATCGATATGCTTGAACTCTAAAGCTAAAGGAATAGTTAGACATTTTGAAATGTGCTATTGGTTTGATTAGAAAATTCATACTACCATATCTTTCACTTCAATACATATATCTTACAGCCACTTCCAGTTAGCATAGCACAGTGACTGTAAACAGAGGGAAACTGTTAGCCAGGCTGTCCAAAGATCCACCTAGCAGCCACTCTGTGTCTTGTTTGTTTTAGGAACTTCCTGGAGTCTGCGCTGGTTGCCTAGCAACCAGCGCACTACACACAACCAAGAAATGGTGAATAACGTTACCCCCCCCTTGCAAATGAAACCAATGGTGATAAAGTGTTAATGTGGTCTTTAGGGTTGCTGCTAGGCACATTTGAACATCCAGCGTGAGTAAATGCGCTAACCGCTGCTGGCTGCAGGGTTATATTAATGAATAGAGCGAGTCAAACAGAAGTATTAGTTAACAAAAAGTACCGCTTTAAACAGTAAGTGGAGCCCCCCAAATGTTTTGTTTGTTAGTCTGTGTCAAAGTGAGATCAATACCATAAAAGGGAGGGGTTTCATCTGCGCTCGCACAAAGCGTGATGGTGATGCCGACCAACTGGAGTCCTCGGGTTTCATTTCAATTCAGGCAACATCGCTCGCCATGGTTACCCTGACGCACCTGTCACTGAGCCAACTGCCGATTATTCACAAGTCTAAAACACATTCCACTATTTTCATACAATAAACACAAAATACTAAGAAGAGGGGCTGCAAGGGTAGAAACAAATATGTGTGTGTGTGTGTGTGTGTACGTGCTAACAGCTGGGTTTTCTCTGTGCGTGTTTGTGAGAGTGGGTGGATGAGTGTGAGGGAATCTTGTGTCTTTTATGCAAAGCTTGCCAGAGGTAGTGTAGGTGTATAATGCATGTATCTGACTGTATATGAGTAAATGTGTGTGTGTGTGTGTGTGTGTGTGTGTGTGTGTGTTTCCGCCACCAGCTTCCTTTTTTCCCTCTCCCTCTCTGTGGTATATTACCCATGTTACTGTTTGGGGGCTTGGTGTAATAAAGAATGTGTGTGTGAGTGTTGGTGGTTCGGAGGGGAAATTTCCTGCCCCTGGCAGCTCTTGTCCTCAGGAATTTCCTGAGTGGGCAGACGGTGCTTCCTGAATAAATGTTGTTGTTGTTGTTGTGTGTGTGTTTGAACTCACACTCTTTTCTCTTCTGAAAGGGAAACTGTTCTCACATGCCAGCAACTGAGCTCAGCAGCCCCCCCCCCCCCTCTTCCTGTTCGCGACACACTCCACATGCCGTTTGGAAGCAGGGGGGGGGGGGTGTGCTTTACTCTTTAACGTCATAATGAACACACACTCGTATAACGGAGTGTGGATTTCAGCCTTTGTCAGGATGTCCTCTTAATAAATAAATGTTTTTTTTTTTTTATACTTACGATGGAGACACTTGCTGTGGTAGTGTGCAGTGACTAGGGGTGTAACGGTATTCGTCCCGTACCGTCACGGTTCAGACGTCACGGTTTGGCACATGCAGCCACACGACGAATACGCCTTTTTTTACGAGTGGGGAAAAAAGTCTGTCACTCACGGCAGTATCCATTACACTATATATAATCCAGGGGGCGGTATTGCGCCTAAAAGCTGTTTGCCAGCCGTCCTTAAACAACAAATGAAGAACAAGAAGAAAACACAACAAAACGAACAAAATACAAGAAGAAGAAAAGTTAGTATGGCGATTTCAGATAACACAGGAGCTAGAACAGGGGTTCCCAACCTTTTCTCCCAAGAGCCCCCCCAAATGACTCCTGTTGGAAGTTGCGCCCCCCCCCCCCCCCCCCCCCGTGTGTGTGTGTGGGGGGGGGACATTTAAAGTCTCAAAAATGCTACAGCTACTGTCGCAAACTGGGTGAATGTGAAGTCTTTTGTTAAAGGAGGTTGAAAGCGTAATTAAGGAGCACTATTGAAATGACTTTGGTGGTTATTGGACTCAGGATTAATTCATTTGGATTCCCGCTGTATGAAGAAATTAAAGGACGGTTCAAGTGGAAACAATTCACAAAGGGATTAAACTGTTTAAAACAGTGGTTCTCAACTGGTCAGGCCTCGGGACCCACTTTTTACTTGGTCAGTAAATCGCGACCCAACATTTTGAAGCACTCAAATCTATTCAACAAAAAATCGTGCTGTAATATATACGCTTTTCAGCATACAATATTAATGAAAGTGAAGTACAGTGCATATATCCCTTCACAGAACTAAAGCATGCTTTTAAAAAGGTTTAATGAGATCAATCAATCAATGTTTATTTATATAGCCCAATATCACAAATGTTACATTTGTCTCAGTGGACAATACGACACCCTCTGTCCTTAGACCCTCACATCGTACAAGGAAAAACTTCCGAAGAAAACCCACAGTTTAAAGGGAAACATGGGAGAAACCTCAGGGAGAGCAACAGAGGAGGGATCCCTCTCCCAGGACGGACAGACGTGCAATAGATGCCGTGTGTAATTGAAAAGATAATACATTTGCAACATAGGTAGATGATGGAATCAAAGCTGAACTATATAAAAAGGCACACATGCTGAAAAACCCAACCCCAGCAGGGGGGTCTGGGGGATTGTCCCCCAGGAGATTTTTAGAAATACTAACAAACTATGCATTCTGGTACACTCTGAGAAGAAAATAAATAAATCTATCACTACCCGACTTTGTTCTGACATCTTGCTGCGAGAAGAGCAAAGAGGAGATAGTCTGTGTGACTTCCTTTAAATTGTGGGTAAGGGTAGATAGCCCCCATTGTTCTGTGACCTGTCAGTCATCAGACCGGGGGTCATATTTCATTATGTGTTCATTTTTATCTGAAGTTGTACCCATGGATGTATAAAGAAGAGTTCTACCGCAAAGTTATTCTCCGTGGGGACTTCCGGCAACAATCTTGATTCTGATTGGCCAGAAGACTCGAAAAAACATCAGCAAAGATATTTTATTGAGAAGATGATCACTACGTGACAGACGTTTTCAAAACCGTTGATGGTCTCCGGTACTTCCAGTCCAACGCCGACTGCATGCACAGCGTTACGAAATCGGGCCTTCAAAATAAAAGTTTGACTTTTTACCCAAAAAAAAAAATGTTAAAAAAAATATTCCAATTTTTTTTTTTTCAATTTTTTTTTTCTTCACTCACACATCCGCGACCCACTCGAAACGGGTCCGCGACCCACCTTTGGGTCGCGACCCACCAGTTGAGAACCACTGGTTTAAAACACATGCTCAAAGTAAGCCGGATTTTGCCGATGTGATTATGTGGATTCAAAAGTCGTAAATAATCTACAAAATGGAGGAGACCGATCTGATCGGAGCAACTGTGACGACGAATAATCCAACTGAAAACCGGCATGGACAATGTCCTATGTTTTTAAAAATGCGCTTATCGGACAAGCTCGGTTTGGGACACTTTACGGGCAGAAGAAACATTTCTATTAAATAAAGAATTATACATTTCTGTCTTTTTATGCCTTTAATAGCTACTAACTTGAATTTTTATTAAAATGAATTAATCAATTATTTTGTATATGTTATTGTAAAGTAGAGACAAGGCTTTTAGTGACAATCATGTATTGCCTTGCGCGCAATACATGATTGTCACTACTGGGGTGCGCTTGCGCTTGCGCGCACCCCAGGTTGGGAACCACTGAGCTAGAAGACCCATCTGCTTCTTTTAAATCAGCTGTGTGGGAACATTTTGGGTTCCCTGTGGACTACAATACGATGGAGTGCGAGTGGTGGATCGGACGAGGACTATGGAATGCCGTTTAATTAAATCGTGATCTCGATTCAGACACCTATGCGATCTCATTTCTAAATTACGGCGATCCTATGACGTCATGCTGATTTTTTTAGAATTCTTTTATTCTTTTGCTTCTAAATAATACCACCTTGCAATGTCAATCATACTTAAACGATGTAAAGCAAAACTCCTATACATTTAACATTAAAGTACCATGATCGCATGCAAATGGTAGTGTTCTGTCTGTCTCTCCTCCGCTCATGCAGTGTTAACGCTGCAGTCACTAGTGTCTCTCATGCAGTGTTAACGCTGCGGTCACTAGTGTCTCTCATGCAGTGTTAACGCTGCAGCCACTAGTGTCTCTCATGCAGTGTTAACGCTGCAGCCACTAGTGTCTCTCTAGCCGGTACTATGCCAAGTGGAAACGCAACCTTTGGGAACATGCTGGAGGAGGAGGGGCAGCAGCAGCAACAGCGTGCAGAGCGAAGTTTTTGCGACTATTGAGAACTTACTGTTGTGCATGCGTAACATACAATATAACATCTTAATCGCTGGATTACTTCATGGGTCCAAAGAAAACCATTGCGGCGGAGGAGGTCAAGGACATTAAAAAAGTCGCTTGACTTCCTGGCGGAGGAAATTTCTGCTGTCAGGTTGCAGCAGAAAAATATTTTGGACCTTGTAAAAGAGGTTTAAGGATCTGCGGATCCAGAATGCTGAGAAGGACAAGAGGATAACTTACCTGGAGAGCAGAGTGGAGGACCTTGAGCAATATACCAGGATGAACAATGTTATCGTTACCGGGCTCAACATAAAACCCCGGTCATACGCTCGTGCTGTGACCGTTAACAACAGGGGTGAGCCGGGGAGCTTCATGTCAGCTCCACGGAGCAACAGGTGGCTGCTTTCCTCCAGTCCAAGGGGATCAAACTGGGCTGTGAGAACATCGAGGCATTGCCACCCCCTGCCAAGGAGTAACGCTTGCAACAAACCGGCTATTCTCATCAGGTTGTGAACAGGAACACAAAACGGCCTTACTCAAACAAGGAAGGAAGCTGAAAGGATCAGATGTCTACATCAACGAGCATCTGACCAAGTACAACGGCGACATAGCCAGAAAGGCTCGCTTCATGAAAAACAGAAGAAAATTCAGAACACCTGGACAACAAACTGCAAAATATTTATAAAGCTAACGGAACACCTGAGGAGGCCAAAGTACTGGTCATCAGAAACATGGAGGATCTGGATAAATACCAATAACATTTGAATACACTGACTATAAAACAAAAGATCTGGATTATGAAATAGACCCGGACAATAATTTCTTCTCTTCTATCATCAACAATGCTGTTATTACACTGATCAACAGTACAACCAGAGCATAACATCAGAGGGCAAGCTATCTATTATTCACTTCAACAGCAGAAGCATGTATGCAAACTTTAAACTCATCAAGGAATATTTAAATCAGTTTCAACAAACATTTAGCATCATTGCCATATCTGAAACTTGGATCACGGAGGACAAAGGCATAGACTTTGAGCTGGAGGGCTATGAACTCAGATACATAAATAGACAAAACAAGGGTGGAGGAGGAGTAGCCTTGTATGTGGACAATACTTTACAATTTAAGGTGATGAATTATATGTCAACAGTGATTAATAATGTATTGGAATGTATCACGATTGAAATCTGCAAAGAAAAAACGAAAATATAATCATCAGTTTGTATTTATAGAGCACCCGTCTCTAGTATTTTCAAGGACTGGATGGAGGAAATATTCTCAAAAGTGATTCATAAAACAGTTTTAATTTGTGGTGACTTCAATATTGACCTTCTAAATCCAAATAATCACAGCATGACATAAGAATTTATCAACACAATGTACAGTATGAGTTTATATCCAAAAATGACTAGACCCAGCAGAATTACATCGCACTGTGCTACTCTCTCAGACAATATATTCACAAATGACATAGAAAACAATACAGTAAGTGGACTCTTAATAAATTATATAAGTGACCACCTACCAGTATTTGCAGTTTATGACAAACTATAGTAATAACATGCCGGACAAAGCTATTCAATATAGACGAGGTAGATCAGAGGAAGCAATGAACGCTTTAAAAATGCTTTACTGGGCACAAAGATGGGATGATTTATACAAAGAAAACAATATTGACAGTGCATATGATCAATTCCTGAGAATTGTTTTACCCATTATATAATACATACTGCCCAATTGTCAAATACAGTAGAAAAATGAAATATATAGAATGTCCATGGATCACAAGGGGGTTTACAAAATGCCTGTAAAAAGAACAATTCATTTTATAGAGATTTCATGCGAAATAAAACAAAAGAGACAGAGATTAGATATAAAAAATATAAAAATAAATTAACAATTATAATAAGGACCTGCAAAAGTGAATACTATCGGAAAATACTAGACAAAATAAAAACAACATTAAAGAGCCTGTGACACGAGTTTCCCCCCATCATCCAACCCATCAATTTGAGTAAATATTGTCCCCTTGAAAATCGTTACTGAACTGATTTTGGATATTTGTACTTTGATAACCATTAAATCTGCCCTTCAATGTTGACCATTTTCTGGATCTTCTCGGGGATTCTTCAAATCCCGCCAAATTATGTGTGACGTAAATGCGGGCACAGCGCTCCAGCTGCACCGTTCAGGATCCCAGCATCTGCATGTAAACGCACAATGGTGCACACAGCAGCAAGCTCAGACAGCGATGACAGTTTAATTTTGAACGTGTCTGAGAGCTCATATGAGGCTGAAGGATCGGTTTATGTTGCATCTGTTAGAAGTTTAGGAATTAGGTGCGTCAATATGGGCGATCATACGGTCATGTAGCCAGTGGTGGACTGGGACTAAAAATCATCCCGGGACTCTCGACCGGCCCACTTCGGTACCGCTAGTAAATTGTCAACGGGGGAGTGGGGGATGTGCTAGTGACTTATCCGACCGACCCACTTCGGTACCAGCCCATTGGGATTCGTCCCGATGGCCAGTCCGCCACTGCGCCCAGCCCACGTAAACTGTCAACGGGGGGAGCCTCGCTGCGGGGAAACGGTGGACCGAGAGTCCCGATCGGAGTGGGAATAATAATAATAATAATCCGTGCATTTTATCCATTAATTTCCCCAACATTGTGGTAAAAAAAACACATGTTTAATTCATGTTGGTGTACTACAACTAAAAAAGCATCGGTTTGTTTTCTCATCAGGAAATGCAGACCGGCTCAAACAAACGATTTTTAAATCATCATCCTCATGATCATTTAATGTATCATATGTTCACCAAATTGACATGAAAGCATAATAAATGTAGTTTCATCCACTTGAGTTTACAACTACAAAAATAATCGATTTGTTCACATCCGACGGGAGGAAATTCAGCAGCTCTCACTACCGATTTTTAATCCTAATTTAATCATCATTCACCACGATCATTTATGTTTATGTTCGCCGAATTGACATGAAAGCACTGACAAATATGAATATACTGTAGTCAACTTCATTAAAACGTTATTAACGTGCCTAAACTCAGTAATTCACTATTTCTACGCATGACAACACACTTTGTCCATGTTTGGCTCTCTCGCCAGTGAAGTGTTACATTACATTACATTACATTTCATTTAGCTGACGCTTTTTATCCAAAGCGACTTACAATTACCAATTACAGGGACATTCTCCTGGAGTAACTAAGTACTAAGTGCCTTACTCAAGGCACACTAGTGGTGGTGTTCCTTGCAGGATTTGAACTGTTCCGGCATTGACGTCACTTCCGGCTTCCCCCAAAACTTCAAAATGAGTCGAAGGAATTATTGATATTTATCGGAACGGTATCGCAACTTCTTTTTTAAACTGACTGTTCGAGATGACTAGTAGCCCAATATTTTATTTGCACAACAGTTGTTGGGAGGCTGTCACAGGCTCTTTAAAGGAATATGGAGCATACTGAATAGTATTATAAAAAATGGGTCTAGAAAAAGGAGTTAACCACATACTTCATTGACAAGGATAAGGAAGAGGAAAATATGGATGTTGTATCCAACAGTTTCAATGATTTCTTTGTAAATGTTGGACCTGAATTAGCAGGCAAAATCCCTGATGGAGGAACATCAGAAAAAAAGCTGGAAAACTTAATAAAACTTAATCCTTGTCAATGTTCCTCACAGCAGTGGATGAAAGGGAAGTAGTTGATATTGTAACGAAATGTAAAAACAAAAAATCTACCGATTGTGATGACATTGACATGACTGTATTAAAAAAGGTTATAGATGTTATTTCAAAACCATTCACACACATATGTAACTTATCATTCCAAACTGGTGCATTTCCTAACAAAATGAAAATAGCAAAAGTCATACCTTTGTTCAAAGCTGGGAACAAACATCACTTCACAAACTATAGACCTGTCTCACTTCTACCACAATTCTCAAAAATTCTTGAAAAGCTTTTCAATAACAGACTGGACAATTTCATAGGAAAACACAAACTTCTCACCGAAAGTCAATACGGATTCAGAGCCAATAGATCAACATCGATGGCTTTAATAGACTCACTTGAAGAAATGACTAGCTCAGTTGACCAAAAGAAACATGCCATTGGAATATTCATTGACCTAAAAAAGCATTTGACACAATTAATCATGACATTAATAAAGAAACTGGAACGTTATGGAATCAGGGTGTAGTTTGTAGTTATGGAATGGGTAAGGAGTTATTTAACCAACAGGCAACAGTTTGTGAAGCTGGGAGAGTGTTGTTCTTCATATTTGGACATTACATGCGGGTCCCCCAGGGGTCAGTATTGGGGCCGAAACTATTTATTATGTATATTAATGAAATATGCAATGTATCGACAGTACTCAAATTTTTTTGTTTGTTGATGACACTAATATATTTTGTTCTGGGACAATGTACAGCTACTATTGGAAGAGATCACAGCTGAAATATGCAAACTAAAGCTATGGCTAACAGTAATAAGTTCTCATTAAACTTGAATAAAACAACATTAATCATATTTGGAAATAGCAATACACTAGCATCCATTAAGATAGATGCGATTTTCATTGAGAGAGTTAAAGAACATAAATTCCTTGGAATCACAATTGATGAGAAACTGAGCTGTAAACCACACATAAACATATTCATTCCAAAGTCTCAAGAAGTATTGCAATATTAAACAAGGCAAAACAGATTCTTGATCAAAATTCCCTCTACATTCTTTACTGTTCATTGGTTTTACCTTATTTAAGTTACTGTGCAGACGTTTGGGGCAGTAATTATAAAGCTACAACACAATCCCTATTTATTCTACAAAAAAGAGCAATAAGACTTATTAAAAATGTCGGCTATAGGGAACATACAAACATACGAACATACATACTAAAATTATTAAAACTGTCAGATCTTGTTGAATTCCAAATTGCACAAATCATGTTTAAGGCAAAAAGCGTTCAATTACCTGGGAATATTCAGATATTGTTCAATGAAAGACAAGGGAATTATTATTTACGTGGTTCATTTATATTCCCTAATGTTAGGGTGCGCACAACAAAGAGAAGTTTTTGTGTTTCTGTTTGTGGGGTGAAGATCTGGAACAATTTGAGTGTGGAGCTAAAGGGATGTCCAAACATCAAACTATTCAAAAAGAGGTATAAAGACACAATTCTCACAAGGTACAGGGATGAAACTGCTAAATCATAACTGTTTATATTCTTGTTTTGTATTTATTATGAATTTGTTTGTTTGTATGAATTTGTGTATGTACATATGTATGTGTGTGTGTATATATATGTATATGTATGTATGTATGTATGTATATATAAATATATAGAGACCATTCTCCTAACTTGCCTGTATATATTATATGAATGATTATATAAATTATTCCATGTTAAAGTATACATTGATATTGTATGTTAACATATACACTGAACAAAAAATATAAACGCAACACTTTTGTTTTTGCTCCCATTTTTCATGAGATGAACTCAAAGATCTAAAACATTTTCTTTATACACAAAATAACCATTTCTCTCAAATATTGTTCAGAAATCTGAAAAAATCTGTGACAGTGAGCACTTCTCCTTTGCCGAGATAATCCATCCCACCTCACAGGTGTGGCATATCAAGATGCTGATTAGACAGCATGATTATTGCACAGGTGTGCCTTAGGCTGGCCACAATAAAAGGCCACTCTGAAACGTGCATTTTGCTTTATTGGGGGGTCCGAAAACCAGTCAGTATCTGGTGTGAGGGGTAGGGTTAGGGTTATGTTGTGAATTGAGTGGCCCATGGTGGTGGTGGGGTTATGGTATGGGCAGTCGTATGTTATGGATGACGAACACAGGCCACTCGATTCACAACATTACCCTACCCCTCACACCAGATACTGACTGGTTTTCGGACCCCCCAATAAAGCAAAATGCATGTTTCAGAGTGGCCTTTTATTGTGGCCAGCCTAAGGCACACCTGTGCAATAATCATGCTGTCTAATCAGCATCTTGATATGCCACACCTGTGAGGTGGGATGGATTATCTCAGCAAAGGAGAAGTGCTCACTATCACAGATTTTTTCAGATTTGTGAACAATATTTGAGAGAAATGGTTATTTGTGTATATAAAAAATGTTTTAGATCTTTGAGTTCATCTCATGAAAAATGGGAGCAAAAACAAAAGTGTTGCGTTTATATCTTTGTTGAGTGTATTAAGATGTAAAAATAATTTTTTTTTTTTTTAAAAAGGGAGAAGGGGTCGGATTAAATAAGTGTAAACTTCATCCGGCCTCTTTTCGGACGTGTAATTAGCTAAGCTTTGTTGTTATTGATATCAGACAATGATACTACAGATTATTCAATTATTAATTAAATATTGGTTTTGTTATTGCATTCATTTGTATAGTACTGTATCATCTTTTGTGTGCAAACCGGCCGTTAGAAGAGCAGGCAGTGGAGGATATCAACTTAAAGCTGGGAACCTGAGGATTTGTAGAATATAACTCATTAACATTCAGGTATCTCAAGGAACCCTAAGGAATATGGCAGAGATCTAGGCTTGACACGATAATTAATTTTGTTGGACGATACATTTTTCCGGAAATTATTGCGATAAATGATAATATTTTCGGCAACGTTGTAAGACCATTTTAGACCACTGACATAATGATAATATATAATAATAATTCAAGTACATACTTTCAAACTGAACTTTTTTATTGAACATTCAACATTGCAAATTAAATGTGAAATAATATTCAAATATATATCCATCCATCCATCTTCTCCCGCTTATCCGTGGTCGGGTCGCGGTTCCAGCCGAGAGCCCCAAACTTTCCTTTCCCTGGCCACATCAACCAGCTCTGACTGGGGGATCCCAAGGCGCTCCCAGGCCAGCGAAGAGATATAATCCCTCCGCCTGGTCCTAGGTCTACCCCTTGGTCTCTTCCCAGCTGGACGTGCCTGGAACACCTCCCTAGGGAGGCGCCCAGGTGTGGCATCCTAACTAGGTGCCCGAACCACCTCAACTGGCTTCTTTCGACGCGAAGGAGGAGCGGTTCAACTCCGAGTCCCTCCCGGATGACCGAACTTCTCACCTTATCCCTAAGGGAGACACCAGCCACCCTGCGGAGAAAACCCATCTCGACCGCTTGTATCCGCGATCTCGTTCTTTCGGTTATGACGAGGGTTGGGTATCGTTTGAATTTCCACGATTCTGATTCCGATTCTACTTTTCGATTCCGATTCTACTTTTCGATTCCGGTTCTTAACGGTTCTCAATTCCGATTCTTTGAGGGGCAGGGTAAAAAAATGATACATGCTTCTTCCACCAAAACAAATTACATTTATTCGAGAAACCGTTACACAGGTTAGTTTACAGTAATATTCACATTAATCAGTCTGTTTATATTCACTGCTATGTAACTGTAACCTGAGAACCACTGAAGCTACAACAGTCCAACTGTTAAAGGAACCACCCCCCATTTAAAAACAGTTCTTGTTGAGAAAAACAAGCATATCTGTCTTCTCAGGCATACCGGGAAGAAATGTTTGAACATTTTAAAGTAAAATGCTTCAATCTGGTGCACTTTAAGCAGAATTACTAGAGACTAGATCTAGGGGGTACAACTCTAAACACCCATATGAAAAAGATCGGTTTACATTTTAATAATTAAATAAGTATGTGAGCATAACCAATAACCTATAACAAATACAAATACATGTAACGTGTTTTATTTTTGTTGTTCATTCATATCTTATTTTACTATTTTATTTATGCATATTTTTTTATCTCTCCAGTTTAACACGATATGTCTGGTTTACTGTCCTATAGTATACATTGGAATGATTTCAAACCTGTTTTATCCCAATAATTATAAAGGAGTGCCTTGGAAATATGGTGTTACATAAATTGTGATCAAAACGTTTTTGAGTCCCACTGAGATAACTTAGACTCTAAAGTGAACTATCTAAACACTCAGAGTCCTTTACCTCACTGAGCTGAAGTTATCAGCCCTCTCAGTCCCTGACTGGAGAGGACTCTCCCTCTACATCATTGTAGAAACATCTTCCTTCTAATATCCGTAGAGCAGCTAGCACCAGATGCTAATAACAACAGCGCTGGTACAGGTGCACCGTCCCTTTCTCCCTCGCTCGCCCCCACGCTCACTCGCACTTTGGCTGTCAGCTGCGGGTGCCAGAGATAAGCCAACATCCCCCATTTTCATCACTTACAGAGACCATCGTACAGTGCAAATGAAAAGTGTTAACCGGGATGAATAGGGTGTTACATTTACTTAATTATGAATGTTGTTACATTAAGGCCGAATTAGGATGAGCACCAACGGTCAAAACATTTTTTTTTTCCTCCCAGAGCTGTCAGGGCAAGCGCCTCCACAGATCTGGCGCCCTAGGCGAACATCTATAACACCAGTGTGACGGGCTGGCCCTGGTCCCAGGTTACGCTGTAGTCATACAATAGGCTACGGAGAGCGGCGAGAAACATTTCCTCAAGCATCGAAAAGCGGAACCGAAATTCACATGTCTAAATGATGCTGTTGGAATCGAAATGTTGGAACCGGTTCCGAACCGGAATCCGGTTCTCGGGACCCAACCCTAGTCATGACCCATCCTTTATGACCATAGGTGAGGGTAGGAACGAAAATGGCCCGGTGTAGACAGAGAGCTTTGCCTTCTGGCTCAGCTCCCTTTTCGTCACAACGGTGCGGTAAAGCGACTGCAGTACCGCTCCCGCTGCTCCGATTCTCCAGCCCATCTCACGCTCCATTGTTCCCTCACTCGAGAACAAGACCCCGAGATACATGAACTCCTTCACTTGGGGTAAGGACTCATTCCCTACTTGGAGTGGACAGTCCATCGGTTCCTGCTGAGAACCTTGGCCTCAGATTTGGAAGTGCTGATCCTCATCCCAGCCGCTTCACACTCGGTTGCCGATTCAGTGAGTGCTGAAGGTCGCAGACCGATGAAGCCATTCGAACCACATCATCTGCAAAAAGCAGTGGTGCAATCCTTAGTCCACCGAACTGCAGACCCCTTCCCCCACGACTACGCCTCGAAATCCGATCCATGTATATTACAAACAGGATTGGTGACAAAGCGCAGCCCTGGCGGAGGCCAACCCTAACCAGAAATGGGTCCGACTTACTGCCAAGGACCCGGACACAGCTCTCGCTTTGGGAGTACAGAGATTGGATGGCCCTGAGTAGAGACCCTTCACCCCATAATCCCGCAGCACCTCCCACAGTAACTCCCTGGGAACTCGGTCATACGCCTTCTCCAAGTCTACAAAACACATGTAGACCGGATAAGCATACTCCCAGGCCCCCTCCAGGATCCTTGCGAGAGTAAAAAGCTGATCCATCGTTCCACGACCAGGACGGAATCCGCATTGTTCCTCCTCAATCTGGTTCGACAATCGGCCAGACCCTCCTTTCGAGGACCTTAGAGTAAACTTTCCCGCGGAGGCTGAGTAGTGTGATGCCTCTGTAATTGGCACACACCCTCTGATCCCACTTTTTGAAAAGGGGAACCACCACCCCGGTCTGCCACTCCTTCGGTACTGTTTCCAACTTCCACGCAACGTTGATGAGACGTGTCAACCATGACAGTCCCTCAACACCCAGAGCCTTCAGCATTTCTGGGCGGATCTCATCCACCCCGGGGCTTTGCCACTGTGGAGTTGTTTGACGACCTCAGTGACCTCCCCCCGGGAGATTGGTGTTGATCCCCCGTCATACTCCAGCTCTGCCTCTAAATAGAGGGCGGAGTTGTCGGGTTCAGGAGTTCCTCAAAGTGTTCCTTCCAACGCCCTAACACACCATCAGTTGAGGTCAACCACGTCCCATCCTTACTGTACACAGCTTGGATGGTTCCCTGCTTCCCCCTCCTGAGGTGTCGGACAGTTTTCCAGAACAACTTTGGTGCCGCCGCCGAAAGTCCTTTCCAAGTCTTCTCCGAACTTCTCCCACACCTGCTGCTTTGCCTCGGCCACGGCTGAGGCTGCTGCCCTTCGGGCCTGTCGGTACCTTGCAACTGCTCGGGAGTCCCCGGGATAACAAATCCCTGAAGGCCTCCTTCTTCAGTCGGACGGCTTCCCTGACCACAGGTGTCCACCAGGAGGTTCGAGGGTTACAGCCCCTTGAGGCACCTAAGACCTTGAGACCACAGCTCCCTGCCGCGGCTTCGGCATTAGAGGCTTTGAACACCGACCACTCTGGTTCAATGTCCCCAACCTCCACAGGAATGCCCGAAAAGCTCCGCCGGAGGTGTGAGTTGAAGGCCTCCTGAACTTGGGCCTCCTCCAGATGTTCCCAGTTCACCCAAACTACACGTTTGGGCTTACCAGGTCTATCCAGAGGCTTCCCCCGCCACTCGACCCAACTCACCACCAGATGGTGATCAGTTGACAACTCCGCCCCTCTCTTTACCCGAGTGTCCAAAACATGCGGCCTCAGGTCCGATGATACGATAACGAAATCGATCATGGACCTTCTGCCAAGGGTGCTCTGGTACCACGTACACTTATGCATCCTTATGTTCGAACATGGTGTTTGTTATGGCCAATCCATGACTAGCACAGAAGTCCAGTAACAAACCACCACTCCGGTTCAGATCAGGGGGGCCGTTCCTCCCAATCACGCCCCTCCAAGTGTCTCCATCATTGCCCACATGTGCGTTGAAGTCTCCAGCAAGATTAAAGAGTCCCCTTCAGGAGCCCCATACAGGACTCTTTCCAGGGTCTCCAAGAAGGCCGTATACTCTGAACTGCTGTTTGGTGCATAAGCACATACAACAGTCAGAGTTTTCCCCCCCATAACCCGCAGGCATAGGGAGGCGACCCTCTCGTCCACTTGGGTAAAATCCAACAACGAAGCACCCAACCGGGGATTTGTGAGTATCCCCACACCCGCCCGGCGCCTCACACCTTAAGCAACTCCGGAGAAGAATAGAGTCCAACCCCTATCCAGAAGTAAGGTTCCAGAGCCGACGCTGTGCTTAGAGGTGAGCCCAACCAGATCCAGCTGGTAACGCTCCACCTCCCGCACAAGCTCCGGCTCCTTCCCCCCCAGAGAGGTGACGTTCCACGTCCCCAAAGCCAGCTTCTGTCGCCCGGGTCTGGTCCGTCGAGACCCTGTGCTTTCACTGCCACCCTTCTGGCAGCGCACCCGACCCCATCGCTGTTTCCTGTAGGTGGTGGGCCCGCAGGACGGAGAAGCGGAGGTGTTGCCCATGTTGCCTTTTCGGGCTGTGCCCGGCCGGGCTCCGTGGCAAGCCCGGCCACCAGACGCTCGCTGACGAGTCCTTCTGGGCCTGGCTCCAGAAGGGGACCCCGGGCTTCCTCCGGGCCGGGTATCCTCACTTCTTTGTTTTTCTTTCATGAGGTCTTTTGAACCAATCTTAGTCTGGCCCCTTGCCTGAGACCAATTTGCCATGGGAGACCCTACCAGGAACACAAGGTTCCAGACAACACAGCCCCCAAGTTCATCAGGGCACACAAACCTCTCTACCACAGTAAGGTGCTGGTTCTTCAGAGAGGTTCAAATATATAAATTATATATAATAAATAAATAAGTTAAATGATAACATATTAATTAAATCACACAAACTGTAGGTTTGCCTCGTTGATTTGGCTTGAATCCAAACATATTCCCACACCAGAGATGGAGTTGTTAGGTTTTGCAACCAATTCCATTTAACTTCAAATTCCCCTCGAGTAAGTCACACATTGTCTCCTGCTTGTCTCTATATTATTCATTTGGCTGCCTGCTACACTGCTGCACCCCGAGTGTCCTGACCTGGCTGTGTGTGAGCCCCGCCCCTCACAGCGTGCTGGGCCGGCAGCCACAGCGCGCCTGGCTAAAATGCTGGTCACCTCCTTATGTAAACAAACACGGATGTAAACGGCAATTTATCGAGGTCAGAACGACCAAGTTCATTTTTATTTATCGTACGATAAGTCGATTAATTGCTTATCACGACAGGCCTACTGAGATCTGTGGTTTTCAGAAAGCAATGTTAAATCCACACCATCGAACACTTTCACGAGAGAGGACGACAATATCAGATATCAGGATATAGAGTCGTTTCCATTCCTCATTTTAAAGGGGACCTATCACCTATCTTTTATACATGAATATGTTGTCCCGGTGTGTCAGGGAACTCACCAAGTGTCAGAAAACACAACCCTCTCTTTTTCCTCCGTACCCAAATCTCTAAAAACGGGGCTGCAACAGATCTGATACAGACTGATACAGATTTGAAAATTCTTTGACGTCAGGAACGAAGGAGCTCTGCCTATATGGCCAACTCTCCACCTATCAGGAGGAGACAGCCACGGCCATTCCCCGCTCGAAAGCGCTGGAGACGCTGTAGTACATATGCCAGGCCTGTAGGTGGCGCTGTAGTCTGCCACAAAAGCAGCGAAGAAGACTTCTCACAGATTCAGCCCTTGCAAAAACACGGCTAAAAAAGAGCAAATAGAGTGAAATGAGGCTCTGTTTGGTATTTTGAAAAAAAAACTTTGCAGGACATGTTTTATATAGGTATGGCCCTACAATATATTATTCAAATATAGCATGATAGGTCCACTTTAAACTCCTTAAGATTTTCAACAATCAGCTTCCCTTTGTCTGGAGAGGAAAGCTCAAAGAAAAACAATTGTCTCCATGTATATGTTTTGTTATGAAAACGATTTGATCTGAAAGTGGTTTTGTTAAAATCCTCTCAGGTTCCATGCACAACGTCCACAAGCAGACTGTTAGTTGTGAAACTCTGCCATGGATGCTTTGCAGTAAAAACGATCACCGAAGTGTTAACACTGCACAAAATGCTGACTTCACTTTCTCCACATGGAAAAGAACAAAAAAGAATATAGTATAAGGGTGTGTGTCTTTCAGACAAGCAGGGGCCTTTTGATTTACTGAACAAATGTTTTTGAAGCTTCTGCATTTAAAAAAAAAAAAAAAAAAAAAAAAGGAAGAAAAAAAAATTGGCTCCTGAACAAAAGGAAGAGTGGCAGTTGACGGTGGATTCAGGAAACTAACCTACAAGAGCCGGCTTGCTCCTGCTCTCAACAACAAGCTATCAAAAACAGGTCGCGCTACTTCCTGCCCATAAACGCTCCTGTGATTGATGATCTGTTTATGTTGTTTTGACTGGCTGAAGTCCAGATTTGCTGGACGGGATAGGCACGTGCATGCTGGTGGAGGAAGTGGAGGATAACTATGAGAGAGGGGGGGGGGGGGGGGGGGTCTCTTGACTGAAAAGTAAAAGTGTGTGCGGAGGGTGGATTTTCCCCTGCCGCACCCACATGACAGGGAATGAAGACACAAAGCGAGAGCAGATGAATAGTGTGTGAGCATTGGAAATGTGAAGCTCTCTACACACATGTCCGTGAGTCAGGGGTCAGAAGGTCATGGTCAGACTTCCTCCTTCCTCCTTCTACCTCCTCCCTCCGTCGCTAGAAATAAAAAAAAACAATTTCCGACTACTTCTGCTTCGAGAGAAAAGCCCCAGCCTTACTTTCAGCTCTGTGTTTTGTTAAGTCTATTCAGTTATAGGTCGTTAAGGTCAGGCTAGGCTGAAATCCTTGGTCTCAGATTTGTGTGTGCATAAGTTGTGGTATTTGTTCAGTGGCAAGCCGTCAGAGCCCCTCTAGGCCCTCTGTGAGGGCCTAAGATATTCTAAAAAATAATATTTGAAAACATAAAAAAAATCATTAGTTTTACCAAAATAACTTGAATTAATTGTATTTAAAATAACATTTCCAATAAATAATCTGCCTGTTCAGTTTCTGTTGGAATGTGAAGGGTTAAATGCCGTCTCTGCGATAGTTACTGTGAAGACGGGAGAGCTTGTTGGTCCCTCTCTATATACCACCTTTTATGGTCCCTCTCTACATTCACAGAGGGCCGCTATAGTAACTCAACGAGGAGAGTAATGTCAAATGACAGTACAATTGACCAATCATATCTTCCCTCTAAATGGACAGGCTTTATTTTCGCGGACTTTATGACAAGTTCCGCCCGCTGTGAGGTCTATGCAAGTGGTTGCAGTGACGCGTCCCTAAAACACGGAAGTAAGCTGCGCTCGGATTCCCTCGACAGAAAGCAATGGGATTTCTCCATAGGAGTTTGGAAGATAGCTTGAAATAAGGTCTGTGGAAAACGAACCTGTTTGATAAATGCACGTTTGTTCAGCCGGATAATATCCACATGTCTACCCTACTTTTATTATTTTCGGTAGGGTATAAAAGTCCACGGCTCGCCACTGTATTTGTTGATTGTTGAAGGAAAAAAGACTTTCAGATTCCAGTATGAATCAAAATACAGCTTTGTTCCAGTTTTAAAATAAATACTTAGAAATGTGTGACGCACAAGAAAAGCTGAACTCAACAAACCTTAGTTGTTACAAAATAGTTTTTTGAAGTTCAATGAATCTTAAGTCCTTTTAGTACATTTGAACTTATGCTTTAGATGCCCGTGATTCATTTTCTTATTGGAAATATACCTGCTCTTAGCACTCACACAGTTTCTTTTTGTAAAGTCATTTATCAACCAGTGCTGCTGAAAACGTTATAGGCTAAATATCTACCAAACAGAGGAGTAGACTGAGAAAGGTCAACATACAAAGTACACCTTCAGATTACCTAGCAACAACATGCTAGCTTCTCTAAGTTGTCTCAATTCACACTGATGGTTTTACATTGTTATGATAGCTTCTACTAAACGACTTCCTCATGCTATTAAGCTAACTTACCTTCGTAAAATGTACCTGCCAGCTTTATACACATTTAAAGGGGCCCTATTCTGCTCCTTTTCAGGTTCATATTAGTATTTACTCTGCTGGGACATGTCTCCATGTTTTTATGTTCAAAACGCTCTTTTCCCCCTCTGTCTGAAACCAGAGCCCAGTCTGCTCTGATTGGTTAGCTGGCAGGCTCTTTTCTGATTGGTCAACCAGCTTAGAGATGTCCCGCCCCTTAGCCTATCACATGTTGGAGCTCTAGTCAATAGAGAAACTCCCTCTGGAGGGAACACAGAGATGTTAGCCTTTGGAGACCATTTACATGCACTAACACCAATACACACTACTATTAATTAGCCATTTTTTTCCTTAGTGAAAGTATTATATATTTAAAACATGGTAAACATATAGCATATATGTAGTCAGAGCCCAGTGATACATGACCTACTGTGCTTATCAGAACACTTGGATAAGTAGATATTAGAGGTAGCTTGCTAACTATGAAAACATGTCATTTTGTTCTTTGGCGTGTTATCTTCTCTGTACCTTTTTAATGTACCTTTTTAACGGCGTACATTTCCCAACGCACACATTTCTGATTCATAAACAAAGCCTGGCCTAAAAGCTAGGTGTTAACATTTAGGAACAATGGCTAAAAGCTGAGTCACCAACATGATATTCATGAAATCTTTCTGGGCATAAACACAGCATGATGTTTACCCCAAAAACACAAGCATTTTAAAATGGGACCTGGTGTGGTTACAGAGGAGGGGCAGTTGTTACAGTGGAGGTGCAGATGTTACAGTGGAGGTGCAGATGTTACAGTGGAATGGCAGTTGTTACAGAGGAGGGGCAGTTGTTACAGTTGAGGGGCAGTTGTTACAGAGGAGGTGCAGTTGTTACAGTGGAGGTGCAGTTGTTACAGAGGAGGGGCAGTTGTTACAGTTGAGGGGCAGTTGTTACAGAGGAGGTGCAGTTGTTACAGAGGAGGTGCAGTTGTTACAGAGGAGGGGCAGTTGTTACAGAGGAGGGGCAGTTGTTACAGTTGAGGGGCAGTTGTTACAGAGGAGGTGCAGTTGTTACAGTGGAGGTGGCAGTTGTTACAGTGGAGGTGCAGTTGTTACAGTGGAGGTGCAGATGTTACAGTGGGGGTGCAGTTGTTACAGTGGAGGGGCAGTTGTTACAGTGGGGGTGCAGTTGTTACAGTGGAGGTGCAGTTGTTACAGTGGAGGGCAGTTGTTACAGTGGAAGGGCAGTTGTTACAGTGGAGGGGCAGTTGTTACAGAGGAGGGGCAGTTGTTACAGAGGAGGGGCAGTTGTTACAGAGGAGGGGCAGTTGTTACAGAGGAGGTGCAGTTGTTACAGTGGAGGTGCAGTTGTTACAGTGGAGGTGCAGATGTTACAGTGGGGGTGCAGTTGTTACAGTGGAGGGGCTAGTTGTTACAGTGGGGGTGCAGTTGTTACAGTGGAGGTGCAGTTGTTACAGTGGAGGTGCAGATGTTACAGTGGGGGTGCAGTTGTTACAGTGGAGGGGCAGTTGTTACAGTGGGGGTTGCAGTTGTACAGTGGAGGTGCCAGTTGTTACAGTGGAGGGCAGTTGTTACAGTGGAGGGGCAGTTGTTACAGTGGAGGGGCAGTTGTTACAGAGGAAGGGCAGTTGTTACAGTGGAGGGGCAGTTGTTACAGAGGAGGGGCAGTTGTTACAGAGGAGGGGCAGTTGTTGTTGTTACAGAGGAGGTGCAGTTGTTACAGAGAGGGGGCAGTAGTTGTTACAGAGGAGAGGCAGTTGTTACAGTGGAAGGGCAGTTGTTACAGAGGAGGGGCAGTTGTTACAGAGGAGGGGCAGTTGTTACAGTGGAAGGGCAGTTGTTACAGAGGAGGGGCAGTTTGTACAGAGGAGGGGCAGTTGTTACAGTGGAAGGGCAGTTGTTACAGTGGAAGGGCAGTTGTTACAGAGGAGGGGCAGTTGTTACAGAGGAGGGCAGTTGTTACAGAGGAGGGGCAGTTGTTACAGAGGAGGGTACAGAGGAAGGGCAGTTGTTACAGTGGAAGGGCAGTTGTTACAGAGGAGGGGCAGTTGTTACAGAGGAGGGGCAGTTGTTACAGTGGAAGGGCAGTTGTTACAGAGGAGGGGCAGTTTGTACAGAGGAGGGGCAGTTGTTACAGTGGAAGGGCAGTTGTTACAGTGGAAGGGCAGTTGTTACAGAGGAGGGGCAGTTGTTACAGAGGAGGGGCAGTTGTTACAGAGGAGGGGCAGTTGTTACAGAGGAGGGTACAGAGGAAGGGCAGTTGTTACAGAGGAAGGGCAGTTGTTACAGAGGAGGGTACAGAGGAAGGGCAGTTGTTACAGAGGAAGGGCAGTTGTTACAGTGGAAGGGCAGTTGTTACAGAGGAGGGGCAGTTGTTACAGAGGAGGGGCAGTTGTTACAGAGGAGGGGCAGTTGTTACAGAGGAGGGGCAGTTGTTACAGAGGAGGTGCAGTTGTTACAGAGGAGGGGCAGTTGTTACAGAGGAGGGGCAGTTGTTACAGAGGAGGTGCAGTTGTTACAGAGGAGGGGCAGTTTGTTACAGAGGAGGGGCAGTTGTGCAGCAGTGAGTGTTAGCGGGACGTCCACAGCAGGACGGACCTCATTAACTCGTCTGGCTTCTGTACCGCAACAACGAAACAAGATACCAGTGATCTCCTCCTCCTCCTCCTCCTCCTCCTCCCTTCATTCATCCCTTCATTCATCCCAAGCGCTCATGAGTTGCCTTGGCAACTTGTGCGCTCTTGTATGTGCATGAGCGGGGGCCTGAGAAGCCCACAAAGTGAACATTATGTGTCATCAGAGAGGATTAGGAGCCCACGGGTTAGTCAAGGGCTCAGGATCCTGCTGCTGTCGTGCTGGAGGGTTTTATTCAATATAAAGCACACACACACACACACACACCACACACACACACACACACACACACACACACACACACACACACACACACACACACACACACACACACCACACACACACACACACACACACACACACACACATATATATATATATATAAATGTGCTTTCATGATCGAATCGATGCCTTCAATACAGGCAGAGACTGACAAGGAAGACTGAAATTGACTTTCTTCCTGTAACCTGTAACACATCTGTAACAAGATTCTTTGACAGAAACCAGAACCAGAAAGAACACATTGATCAGCTCACAGAGGTGTGAGTGTGTGTCTGCTGTTCTCCTCTCAGTGCCTGACCAGGCCATCCATATTTTCTACACCTCTAAGGAGGCACATCATGCCTGTTCTCCCTGGCTGCAGTGCTTCAGAGAGTTGTCCTTCTTACGATCAGATCTGTTATAGATCGCATTGATGTAAGATACGAAATAAGATCCAGAAACTCGTATAACGTGAATGTGACTCAGGTTTAACAGCTGAAATCAGATCGGCTCCGACAAAAGAGCTTTGTGATTCACAAACACAACTGTCATAGTCCTGGCAGCCTGAAGAGCAACGTTGGCATGGAGGAGGACAGAAACCTGTTAACACAGAGAGATATACGTGTAGTTGCTCACTGTCAATTTAGCTTTGTATGAGGCGAGCACATGGAAAACACATTCAGATTGAAACACCGGAACGGCTGTAGCTACATACGTTTTAGATTTACAAAGCTTCTACTAGGAGTTTCCAATGTCTTTTGGAACATTTTATGACTTCATCATCTTAAATAAAATAAGAAATCTTCACACAATATCTTGTATAAATGGTCTGCGGCCAGAATATGTGTAACAGTCAGGAGAGAGGGGCTGAAGCCTCTGCCTGAGTATCTGTTTCCCTTCCTGTTTGACTTTCCTTCCTCTTTTTGCCTCGTTCTTTAGTCCTTTAGCAATAGTTGTGTTCCTCTGCTCCTCCACACTCTGCTCTCCTCACTCTCTCCTTTCGGTCTCCTCTTCCTCTCCTCTTCTCCGTCCTGCTGTCTGATAATAAACCTCCCGGCGTCGCTCTCTAACCTTCCCGACAGGAAGTTTCCTGTGCTGAAACAGAGCCCACGCTGGATTACTTCCTGCCAAAGTGCGTTGTGGGACACGTTTGTTTGGGCCCCCTTCCCCTTCCTCCTCCTCCTCCTCCTCCTCCTCCTCCCTCCTCCTCCTCCTCCTCCTCCTCCTCCTCCTCCTCCCTTGGTGCTTCCTCCTCTGGGCTCTGTGCAGATGGCTGGGGCCGGCAGACCGGATCTTGGAGGGGTTTTGGGAGAGCAGCACCTCTCTGGCTCTGGAGGGAGCATACCGCAGCCATGACCCCCCGATCCCGGCTGCACTGCTGCCCCCCCCCTTCTCAACACTCTCAGTCAGCCACGAGAGAGCAACGTACAGCTGCTGATTCTAAACTGAAAGAAAGCCAGTCTTGTAGTCGGTCAGGAGGAAGTCAAGTTATTACGAGAGGTATTTCAATGTGTTCTCTAACTACTGATAAGTTGAGCATTTGAAATTGGTAAGGTGCAGACCTTTATTTTGACCAACGGAATTCATGACGATAACAATTAGGGCGGTTTACATTCCCCCACAAGCTCAGGTTGATTAGCATTGGAAAAGCTACATGACAACGTCAATAAACCACACCCCCGCCTCTCAAAGACTGGAACCACATCGTGTCGATGGTTACTTTTAGCATCTATTCATGACCACACAGATATATTCAAACGTTTTAAAAACATATAGTTCCCTATGTACCCTCCACCAGCTCCTGTGGTTGTGGAACACCTTAATCCCTACACTGTCTGGTGTCGTCTGCTGACAGGCTGAGGGTCGGAGCCTGACGGGCCGTACGCCGTGCTTCAGATAACCCGAGCTTTCCCGCCTTATCGGCAGCACCCCGGCCACTATCTGAGCTCAGAGCAAGAGAAGGGAAGAGGAGGAATGGGAATCTAGACAGGGTTTCATTTGATATCGATTGCACTCTGTGAAACTTCCTCTGTTTGACGGGTGGGGAGGGGGGGGGCAGCACAAGGTTCCTATTACTTCTGTAACAGTGACATTGGCGGCCAGAGATAACAGCTGTCAGACTCCCAGAGGAAGTGTTTGAGGCTGTGATAAGTGAGAAGTAAGAAATGAGTGCTTCTGCTGCATGTGGGTGTCATGGATTCTGAGCGCAGACACACACTGCTGCGAGTGTGTGTGTGTATGTGTGTGAAAGAGAGAGGGGGGTGGGTCTCAGTCAGGCTGTAAATCTTTACACTAAGAGTGCTAAATGATTCCATGAGTCAGCAGTTTCTTTGATATGCCTAATGAGATAAATAAGGGTAGAAAGATGTTTAATGTGATGATTAAAAATATACTTCCTGTTAGGTCATAACATCACAGTCCCAGTCTCAGTAGTTGTGAATGAACCTCTAGGATCAAAGGTATCAAACCAGGTGAACTTTTGTTTGACTCAGCCTAGCATTCCAATTAGCATCATCCTGGACCTATCCCAAAAGCAATGAGATGTCTCCATGGGATTTTGGATCAATTGGCACTTTTCCCACAAAGGTTCATGAGAACTCTTTAGTTCTGATGAACTAAGTACAGATCGCGTTCACGCCGGAATAAGTCCTTGGGGGAGGATTAGGCAAATGAAGCCGCTGACGTCACTTCTTCTTCTGCTTTGGGTTTACTGGCAGGCCGCAAACCACTTCACGGCGTATACTGCCACCCGAAGTCCCCGGCCGGAAGTCCCCGGAGTTGGGGACTGGCCTTCCGAGTAAATCGCCAGAACGCCGACACCTCCTCATCTCCACCGCTCCCATGTTTTCTTTTGTGTTGCCATAAGTTAGTCTCTCTGCGTTTCTGCGCTGGGCTAATGCTTATGCTAATAATGCTAATGCAAGGATAATAAAATGGCGGCTTCACAACACTTTTTGGAAGTTTTACGGGGCGTGGTTTGCAATCCGCCCAGCCAATCAGACATAGGAACCTTTTTCTCCCACGAAAGTCCCTGCTCTCTAGCAGGGACGGAAAAGGGGGTAAAAAAGGTTCTGAATTATTAACTCATTTTAGTTCCTGCTCTTTTTGGTGTGAACGCGACATTTCGGAACTATATCGGAACTAAAGTGGGAAAAGTACTGCGGTGAACGCGGCTAATGCAGAACATGTGCTCTGTGGCAAACAACAGTTCATGATATTAATACGCCCTGTTCAGCAAGATGATCTGAACAAATAATCCCGACTTTTCCTTTTCTCGATGAGTAGGTCCAATCAGCAGAAGTAAAGTGTCCCCGACAGCATTTGTAGTCTCATTCTTCCGCCTTTTAAAAAAACCAAAAGCTTCAACATTCCCACGTGGGTTATTTACTGACATACTTTATATCATAGAGTATTGAGCTCATGGGTTGAGCTTGTGTTCATCACAGACCTGACCAAAAGCCAAGACACATTGATATTGAGAGGAACTAGAAGTGCAAACTGCTGACTCACCCTCTGTTGTTTGATACTCCTTCCTTCACTGTTTGCTGATAGGGTGAAGTATGCCGTATCACTACACTTGCTTTTCTGATAAGATTATTCCTTAGTCCTGAAACCTCTTGGATTAATAGCACACCGTTTCATTTGACATAGAGTTGAGTTTTTGTTGATGAATGCGCTAACACACAGACATGAGCTTAAAGGATTTCAATTCATTGAAAAACATCATTAAAGTGGAAAGATGATGTGCAGGTAATGTAACACGGACCACTGCAGTACAGCTTAGACTCATTGGATCAACAAATACAATCCTTTCATTTAAATGTAGCTGAACTGCTTGTTGGTCAGTAGGATACCCAGTTCCCACGGTGACAAAGGGAAATAAGAGCTCTCTCCCTCCACGTGTCTTCACCCCTTATGACTAATACAGAGTGTGTCCTCTGGAGTTCAGAGGCAGCAGCACAGTTCAGGATGGATCAAATCAAATCACACTTTCTTCTTTTTTTATCCTGCTGATTTATTCAGTATTCTTCCCTTAACCTATCATCTCCTCATCTTTGATTCTCCCCTCCTCTCCCGCTCTGACTCTGTCTCCTCCTTCATCTTTCCCCTCCCTTTATCTCTGCTTATACGTTCCCGTAATCACTCACTCCTTTTGGCTTTTATCTCCACTTCCTCAATATCCTTTTTACTGCCTCTGCCTCCTTCCTTCCTCCCCCGCGCTTCCCTCCCTCCCTTTCACCCTCCCCTCCTTCCTGCCTTTGCTTCTTTTTTTCCTTCCTCACCTCAACCCCCCCCCCATCCTTCTGCGTCTCTCCTCTGAGCTCATCCTTTTTTCTCTTCCTTCCTTCCTTCCTTCCCCCGTCACCTCCACTTTGTCGCTCCTTATTAAAACCCTCACTCGAAGACATGCTGCTCCAAAAACAAGTTAAAAAGCCATTTTGCTTGTTATAAGTAAAAGAATCTGCCAATTGAACGATGGAGAATTAGCTTGGTAAGACTTCTTGAAATAAGATGGTATATTTAGAGAAATCAGATCTTGTAATCAGCTGGGAGAACTTATTTTGAACTATATTTGACCAGGATCAGGAGATGTTACAAAAATATGCCACACATGCTCAAAAGCTTTTTGTTATCTGATGTTTTTCAAAAATCAAGTATGATTATTTTCTTAAAACAAGATGCTTTCAAGAGTCTTTGACTTAAAGAGATACTTAAGATGCATTGTCTAAAAACAAGAACCTATTTCACACTACATTGTTACGCCCCAAGTTATTATGTCTTATATCAAGTATAGGGACATATTCTGACTAGAAGTTAGACACATATACTTGTCAAGATGTGGAGTCTTTGTAGTGTGGTCTCACCCCCCTGCTCTGTGTCTCCAGGCCTGCAGCCGGTGTTCTGGAGCAGGGAGGACGTGGCCCAGTGGCTGCGCTGGGCGGAGAAGGAGTTCGCCCTGCGGCCCATCACCAGCGGATCCTTCCAGATGAACGGCAAGGCCCTGCTGCTGCTCACCAAGGAGGACTTCCGCTACCGATCCCCCCACTCCGGTACTGTCCTCTTTCCACCTCTTCAAGAACAGTATGAAGATATGACTCCTGCCTGAAACGCTTCACAAATGAGTCACTCTCATTGGTTGCATTAGATTGTCCAACTAGATAGAACAACACAGGTATACAATACATGAATCAATGTTACAGTGCAGTGTGAGATATATAGTTCAAAAAGAAAGTCTTCATCTAATTTACAGTATTTTGTTAAAAAAAGAAACACTTATTCAAGAACACTTAAAAAACATGGTGCATTTATACATAGAAGCTTATTTTTCTGAGGTGAAAAAGGACACATTCGGACTGTTAGGACTAAATCATGTTGGGAAATGATAGCTTGGGTTCCTCGAGGATGAATAAACATCTGACCCCTGATCAGCTTTGCCATTTGTAGTTGAGGCCAATATTATAGTTTATTTCTACATAAAGAGCTGTGCCAATGTAGCTTTAAAATCAATGTGTTTACAGCAATACTACACTCTTTTAAATCAATAGAGTGCAGGGGGGCGGGAGGCAGCTGTCACAGCCGGGTGCTAGGGGAGGAAGTAGGGGACGGTTGATCAGGAAGTACAAACCAATCTCAACTGTAGCCATAGCAACGCTAACGGGCTGCAAATAATGCCGAAGTGTTTTCCTTTGCAGAGTTTTAGATTCCCTTTTTAAAATGAAACGGGATTCAGTGTGTGAGTGTGTGAGGGCTGAAGTCAGTGCTGTGAGGCTCAGCGTGATGTGATGTTGATATAGTCATCATAAGAGAAAGTGATCAGCATTGTGATATACCAATATAGACATTGGATAAACACTACACAGTATGGGATTTACGCATTTGAGGTCATTTACAGTCCAAAACATTGAGGCAATGAGGATTAAAAATCAATTAATGCTTTCAAAAAAATGAATTGATGAAATAAAGAATCCACAAACAAAAGCATAATCAATCAATCAATCAATCACACTTTATCTATATTGCACCTTTTGAGATAATCAATTACAATTAAGAGTTTTTCACGAATGATTGTTAAAGGTCATAATGATCATCAGTTAAGTGTAAACAAAAAAAAAGTGAAATAAATGATAAAAACGCTGATATTAGTAGGGACGCTCCGATCGCCAATTTTGGGGCCGATCGCCGGAATCAGTATTGGCTGATACCGATCGCCGATCCGATCGAGTGGGCGGGGCCTATGGGGATCTTCCACTTAAAGTGATGTTTAAAACTCAGTTAATGGGGCTCAATCACTGGAGCTTCCACAAACAACAACCAACATCATTATTACATTCAGATGAAGTACATTATTCAAGTTTACATTCACTTTGGAGAATAACACAGGAGAGATGAGCGGAGCCTCTCTCTTTTCCTCTCTCCCTCTCTCTCTCTCCTGACAGCCTGTCAGTATCTCATGCAGCTCACTGATCCAGTAATGAGTGATCCGACAGTGAAGAATAAATATATTTATAACTAGTTTAGTTTGTCCCAGAGGTAGATAAAACAGCTAAGTGTGTTAGGTCTAATTCTTAGTGTGTGTTTCGCTCCGCTCACCGGTCCGTCAGGCGGAGCTGCAGGATTTCTGCTTCACACACGTTGCATACCGCTATTTTACTATCTTTTTCGGACACCTTAAAATAATGCCAGACTGGTGAAGCTATTTTGGCGAGCTTGTTTTGCCGCGCACAGAGAAAAGGGTCATGTATTTTACGTCATGCGATCGGCTCTCCTGATCGGCCTTTATAGAGAGCACCGATCGATCGGCAGAGAGTGAATATGTGACCTGCTCTATCGAAATCAGTCGCATTGACCCGAAGACACATTTTGAGTTGGATACACTGTTGGAAAGAGGAGTTTCCTAGCTTTCTAATGATATCAGGATTGTTTTTGTACTCCAAATATTAAGCGAAATATGTCACATTATATAATGACTGTCACGCGTCATCATTTTGAGAAAAAGGCCTTCAAAGTTTCCAAATTCAGCTTAGGTTTTACAAGTACAACACTTTTTTTTTACAACTACAAAACTTTTTCTTCTAACGGCGGAATATTACTGCCAAAAGTCACGTGACTTTTGGCAGTAATATTCCGCCGTGGCTGGCACATGCTCCACGACAGCAGGGGGCGCTACTGAGTCCATTGGGGAAGGCGGGAGGCTCCCGCCTGGAGGTTGAGCAGAGCATGGAACAGCCCTTGCCAGCCTGATGACAGCGTGTTTCTAGCATCCAGCGATCTGGGTCAGTGTTTGAACAAGGTGAGCGATCACAACGAAAACAGCCAAGACACACATTGAGCCCAGAACACTAATGTTATTAGGGCTGTAAATATAATGTTGTCTAAAATGGACAACATTGTAAGGAGATTTAAACCAGCGATTCTGCACTCTTCATTTTCTTTCCTGCTATATTCAATGAGTGATACAAATATTTTTTACCACAAGTTCTTAATAAAACTGACACTGTTGGACTATAGGATACTAGTTGAATGAAGTACTTTACTGTGTACTTTGTAAGTAATCCTCTGTCAGAGTCCCCTCCATAGTACATAATGCATGTTTTCTGCTATCTTTGATGAATGATACAAATAAAATGTTACCATTAGTTCTTAATGAAATTGATACTGTTTGACTTTGTATTAGTTAGCCTACTACTTACAATACATTGAAGTACTTTTACTGTGTATTTATTGAGAAATCCTCTGTCAAAGTCCCTGCTGAGAACAACATCAAGCCACTTCTGCTAAGTTTGATGAGGGAATTCTTTTTTGTTGCCATTAGTTCTTTGTGAGATTGATCCTGTTGGACTCAGTACTACTGAAACTACCCCCACAAGTACTATGAAGTACTTATTGTGTACTTTTCCAGTAATCCTCTGTCAATGTCCCCTCCCAACTACAAGAATGCATGTTTTTCTTTTAATAAGCGTTAAAAAACATTTCTTCCTGAGACTGATATTGTTGGACGGAGTATTTTAAGAGGATGGTGGACATGATATCAGCAATACTTCCAGTCAGTACCCCGGCGGGAACATTTTTACACCTTGGAAAGTCTTTAGAGTCTGGCCTGGATAGCTGCTCACACATATCCTTCAGCAAAGTGACAAACCCTTGTGACTCTTGTTGGCCTCTTATGGGGCTGCTGTCTTTTAATATATAATTATTCCTCTGCCGCTAGTTCGTACCTCGCAGATTCTTCAGTCTCATCAGCCTCATCCTTCCATCAGTCCCAGTCAACGCCTCCAGCACACTTCCTGTGTCTGACTCCATATAATATTGTCCTGATGCTGTAAGGGTGATGCCCCATGATCACAAAATGACCCCTCTAGAGTCTGAGTGCCAAGGACCTCATATTATGTCTGTCATTAATGTTACATCACCCATTATAACAATTCTCTTTCCTTTTTGCTCTTCTCTTAACTAAATAGTCCTGTCTTTAAGTATAACCCAATGTAAAGTCCTTTTCCTGCACCCTTTGAAGGCTTCAAAACAGGCATTTTGACTGTATGTGTTTGGAGAAATGACACAATCAATGGTCCAGAATTGTACTTTATAAACTATGAATCTTGTGGTGCTTGAAGAAATACAGACTGGTTAAGCCGGCCAGGTTATATTTATATGCCTTTTCTGGAGCCCTTTTTTTCAATATTTATTAAAATGTCACTAGTTATTTAAACAAACCACTAACTGAGGATAATACAAGCAACCATAAAACGCCCTTTATCTAGAGAGCCATTGAAGCCCATGAATAACTTTTTCTTTCCACAAATCTTTTCAACTGCTGTTTTAATAAAGTTGCCACGTGTTTTCAAATTCAAGTTAAGCCACTATCTGTGCTGAACATTACAAATATTCTTCATTTGCAGTATTTTAAAAGTGTTCAGAAAGACTGCATCAATTATATGCTATATATCTATATAATATCAATATTGTTATTAACTTCAACCAAAGTCAATTTATATAGCGGGCAAAAGTGGGTTAATTGCCATGGATGTGGTGTTTGATATAGTTTACGTTCAATTTTAACAATTTTAGGCAGAAACACGTATATTGACGAAACCTTTTTTAATAATTTACTATAATTTAGAAAGGTTTTTATGAGAAATCATTTGAAAAGTAAACTTATTTTTCATTTTATATTTCAATTTGAAATGTTTGCACACAACATTATTAATTTATACATTTTTATAAAAAAAAAAATTATGAATCCATGTATTGTATTTCCATGAGAAGATATCCAGCATGTGGTTCAACATGTAATACAAGTAAGTATATGTACAACATGGAAAAGTAAATAAAATAAGTTTAATAGGATGTGGATTTATTTTCTCTCACCTTGTAATTACACAATCAAACAATCTATAATTTAGCTCTGACCTTCCCAAAAACATTTAGTTGAATTGGATACATTTTTCGAAGCTCTATTGAATGACATGCAATGACTGGGACTGATGGAAGAATCTGAGAGGAATGAACTAGGAGCAGAGAAATAATCATATTTTAAAGACAGCATTGTCATAAGAGGCCAACAGGAGTCACATGGGTTGTCACTTTGCTGAAGGATATGTGTGAGCAGCTATCCAGGCCAGTCTCTAAAGACTTTCCAAGGTGTAAAAATGCTGCTGCCGGAGTACTGACTGGAAGTATTGCTGATATCATGTCTACCATCCTCTTAAAGTACTCTGTCCAACAATATCAGTCTCATAAGAAAGGTGTTTTAACGCTTATTCAAAATAGCAGAGAAACATGCATTATTGTACTCAGGAGGGGACATTGACAGAGGATTACTCAAAAAGTACACAGTAAAAGTACTTCATAGTACTTGTGGGACTAGTACTGAGTCCAACAGTGTCAATCTCACGAAGAACTAATGGCAAAACACTTTTTTGTTCCCTCATCAAACTTCGCAGAAGTGGCTTGATTAGGTTCTCAGGAGGGGACTTTGACAGAGGATTTTAAAAAACACACACACTAGAAGTACTTCTATGTATTGTGATAGTAGGTGTAAGAATACTGAGTACAGCAGTCTCAATATCATTAAGAACTTATGGTCAAATTGTCTTTTTATCACTCATCAAAGATAGCAGAAAACATGCATTATACGGAGGGGACTCTGACAGAGTATTACTCACAAAGTACACAGTAAAGTACTTCATTTTATTTCTGGTAGCAGTCAACTAGTACCGAGTCCAACAGTATCAGTTTTATTCAGAACTTATGGTACAAAATATTTGTATCACTCATTGAATATAGCAGGAAAGAAAATGAAGAGCAGCTGATTGACCGAGTGCAGAATCGCTGTATGGTTTAAATCTCCTTACAATGTTGTCCATTTTAGACAAAGGCTTATTATATTTACAGCCCTAATAACATTAATGTTCTGGTCTCAATATGTGTCTTGGCTGTTTTCGTTGTGATCGCTCAATTCACCTTGTTTATTATCACTATAACACTGACCCAGATCGCTGGGTCGCTAGAAACACTGGGGTGTTCCATGCTTTGCTCAACCTCCCGCTTTCCCCAATGGACTCAGTAGCGCCCCCTGCTGCCATGGAGCATGTGCCAGCCACAGCGGAATATTCCGCCGTAGTTGTAAAAAAAAGTGTTGTAGTTGAAAAAAAAATTGTGAACTTGTAAAACCTAAGCTGAATTTGTCTCTGAAACATGATTTATTAGAACAATGTTATGTGTTTGTTTGATAGATACGTTTTTTCTTTGCAAAACTAAATGCATTAGTTTGTAGATGGTGTTTTGTATTTGCAAACCACATTGTGTTTGTTAGTGAATCATGAGGCATTTGTAAAACCTGTTTAGTTTGTTTGTGGAGTTATGGCAGGAAATTAGCTCCATATGGGAAGCACACGAGTGTGTGTGTGAGTGTCTATGTGTGTGTGTGTATACGTGTGTGTTTGTGTAATTTTGCGTTTGTGTGTATTGTGTTTGTTTCCCAGGGAAAACACTCACGAGAAACACCGGCTGTTGTTATGCCTGCTGTGAGGTTAAGTTACTCCGTTCTCCGCTTGTCATTATGCCGAAGCTTCAAAGTTGTATTTATCTTCTGAATTTGCCGAAACAAGTTTAATATTCTGAAAGCCAAGACTTTGTTTATTTGAAATCAGACAAAACACCCGAACCCCGAAAACTATTTTTTTACGCAAATCCACGTTTATTTTGAAATGAGCCGTTGCGACTTCCGACTGATTTCGATAGAGCGGGTCATATATCGGCCGATGACGATCGGCGGCCGATTGATCGGAGCATCCTTACTAATTAGTATAGAATAAATAATGAAACCAGAGAAATAAAACACGACATAAAAGCTCAACGGAACACATAACAAAAGTAATGCATACATAATGCATACATCAATGTTGCTCAATTATCAATATATGAATCATTAATCTTTTTCTATGACTTTATTAATGCAACCGATTTCACTGTGATAGCGGAGCTTTCTGCTGCTCTTCATTTGAGCAAACTGGAAGACCTTTTATCTAAAGAAATATATATATAAGATGTTTATTTTGCAGTTTCTTACCAACATCTATTTATTTATTTGATAATGCATTTGTATTTATATAATACAATTAAACGTTTAAGTCATTTTAAATCCTCCCTGAAATGGGAAGTAAACAGGAAGTGAGTTAACATGATGTTGTGAGGATGATGTGTCCAGCTGTCAGCTGCTGCTGTTTCCATCCCAGCTCTGTAGTTCACATCCTGCTGCAGCTCTGTGGGGACACACCATCACATCTCTTAGTATCTGTCTTCACTCGTCATGATGTCAAACAGAGCATTTGGTGGTAGAATGCATCAGCACCTGTAGAAGCTCAGACACATGTCCTGAAGCTGAGGAGAGAGGAAGCTGAACACAGTGAGGAGAGAGGAAGCTGAGGAGAGAAGAAGCTGAAGAGAGAGGAAGCTGAACACTGTGAGGAGAGAGGAAGCTGAGGAGAGAGGAAGCTGAACACACTGAGGAGAGAGGAAGCTGAGGAGAGAGGAAGCTGAACACTGTGAGGAGAGAGGAAGCTGAGGAGAGAGGAAGCTGAACACTGTGAGGAGAGAGGAAGCTGAGGAGAGAGGAAGCTGAACACAGTGAGGAAAGAGGAAGCTGATGAGAGAGGAAGCTGAAGAGAGAGGAAGCTGAACACTGTGAGGAGAGAGGAAGCTGAGGAGAGAGGAAGCTGAACACACTGAGGAGAGAGGAAGCTGAACACTGTGAGGAGAGAGGAAGCTGAGGAGAGAGGAAGCTGAACACAGTGAGGAGGAGAGGAAGCTGAGGAGAGAGGAAGCTGAAGAGAGAGGAAGCTGAACACTGTGAGGAGAGAAAAAGCTGAAGAGAGAGGAAGCTGAACACAGTGAGGAGAGAGGAAGCTGAGGAGAGAGGAAGCTGATCACAGGGAGGAGAGCGGAAGCTGAGGAGAGAGGAAGCTGAACACAGTGAGGAGAGAGGAAGCTGAGGAGAGAGGAAGCTGAAGAGAGAGGAGCTGAACACTGTGAGGAGAGAGGAAGCTGAGGAGAGAGGAAGCTGATCACAGGGAGGAGAGCGGAAGCTGAGGAGAGAGGAAGCTGAACACAGTGAGGAGAGAGGAAGCTGAGGAGAGAGGAAGCTGAAGAGAGAGGAAGCTGAACACTGTGAGGAGAGAGGAAGCTGAGGAGAGAGGAAGCTGAACACTGTGAGGAGAGAGGAAGCTGAGGAGAGAGGAAGCTGATCACAGGGAGGAGAGAGGAAGCTGAGGAGAGAGGAAGCTGAACACAGTGAGGAGAGAGGAAGCTGAGGAGAGAGGAAGCTGAACACACTGAGGAGAGAGGAAGCTGAGGAGAGAGGAAGCTGAACACAGTGAGGAGAGAGGAAGCTGAACACCGAGGAGAGAGGAAGCTGAACACAGTGAGGAGAGAGGAAGCTGAACACAGTGGGGAGAGAGGAAGCTGAACACAGTAAGGAGAGAGGAAGCTGAACACACTGAGGAGAGAGGAAGCTGAACACAGTGAGGAGAGAGGAAGCTGAACACATTGAGGAGAGAGGAAGCTGTGAGGAGAGAGGAAGCTGAACAGTGAGGAGAGAGGAAGCTGAACACAGTGAGGAGAGAGGAAGCTTAACACATTGAGGAGAGAGGAAGCTGTGAGGAGAGAGGAAGCTGAACAGTGAGGAGAGAGGAAGCTGTGAGGAGAGAGGAAGCTGAACACAGTGAGGAGAGAGGAAGCTGAACACAGTGAGGAGAGAGGAAGCTGAAGACATTGAGGAGAGAGGAAGCTGAACACAGTGAGGAGAGAGGAAGCTGAACACAGTGAGGAGAGAGGAAGCTGAACACACTGAGGAGAGAGGAAGCTGAACACAGTGAGGAGAGAGGAAGCTGAACACAGTGGGGAGAGAGGAAGCTGAACACAGTGGGGAGAGAGGAAGCTGAACACAGTAAGGAGAGAGGAAGCTGAACACACTGAGGAGAGAGGAAGCTGAACACAGTGAGGAGAGAGGAAGCTGAACACATTGAGGAGAGAGGAAGCTGAACACAGTGAGGAGAGAGGAAGCTGAACACATTGAGGAGAGAGGAAGCTGAGGAGAGAGGAAGCTGAAGAGAGAGGAAGCTGAACACTGTGAGGAGAGAGGAAGCTGAGGAGAGAGGAAGCTGAACACTGTGAGGAGAGAGGAAGCTGAGGAGAGAGGAAGCTGATCACAGGGAGGAGAGAGGAAGCTGAGGAGAGAGGAAGCTGAACACAGTGAGGAGAGAGGAAGCTGAGGAGAGAGGAAGCTGAACACACTGAGGAGAGAGGAAGCTGAGGAGAGAGGAAGCTGAACACAGTGAGGAGAGAGGAAGCTGAACACCGAGGAGAGAGGAAGCTGAACACAGTGAGGAGAGAGGAAGCTGAACACAGTGGGGAGAGAGGAAGCTGAACACAGTAAGGAGAGAGGAAGCTGAACACACTGAGGAGAGAGGAAGCTGAACACAGTGAGGAGAGAGGAAGCTGAACACATTGAGGAGAGAGGAAGCTGTGAGGAGAGAGGAAGCTGAACAGTGAGGAGAGAGGAAGCTGAACACAGTGAGGAGAGAGGAAGCTTAACACATTGAGGAGAGAGGAAGCTGTGAGGAGAGAGGAAGCTGAACAGTGAGGAGAGAGGAAGCTGTGAGGAGAGAGGAAGCTGAACACAGTGAGGAGAGAGGAAGCTGAACACAGTGAGGAGAGAGGAAGCTGAACACAGTGAGGAGAGAGGAAGCTGAAGACATTGAGGAGAGAGGAAGCTGAACACAGTGAGGAGAGAGGAAGCTGAACACAGTGAGGAGAGAGGAAGCTGAACACACTGAGGAGAGAGGAAGCTGAACACAGTGAGGAGAGAGGAAGCTGAACACAGTGGGGAGAGAGGAAGCTGAACACAGTGGGGAGAGAGGAAGCTGAACACAGTAAGGAGAGAGGAAGCTGAACACACTGAGGAGAGAGGAAGCTGAACACAGTGAGGAGAGAGGAAGCTGAACACATTGAGGAGAGAGGAAGCTGAACACAGTGAGGAGAGAGGAAGCTGAACACATTGAGGAGAGAGGAAGCTGTGAGGAGAGAGGAAGCTGAACAGTGAGGAGAGAGGAAGCTGAACACAGTGAGGAGAGAGGAAGCTTAACACATTGAGGAGAGAGGAAGCTGTGAGGAGAGAGGAAGCTGAACAGTGAGGAGAGAGGAAGCTGTGAGGAGAGAGGAAGCTGAACACAGTGAGGAGAGAGGAAGCTTAACACATTGAGGAGAGAGGAAGCTGTGAGGAGAGAGGAAGCTGAACAGTGAGGAGAGAGGAAGCTGTGAGGAGAGAGGAAGCTGAACACAGTGAGGAGAGAGGAAGCTGAACACAGTGAGGAGAGAGGAAGCTGAACACAGTGAGGAGAGAGGAAGCTGAAGACATTGAGGAGAGAGGAAGCTGTGAGGAGAGAGGAAGCTGAACAGTGTGGAGAGAGGAAGCTGAAGACAGTGAGGAGAGAGGAAGCTTAACACATTGAGGAGAGAGGAAGCTGTGAGGAGAGAGGAAGCTGAACAGTGAGGAGAGAGAAAGCTGTGAGGCTAGCTGAAGCTGACAGCTGTTTAGACGTTTTCATCCTGCTGGCTGTTGGCTCTGTTGTCGGTGACATCAGTGAAAGCGTCATTTTGCGGAACAGAGCAAAACTTTTGGCGTTTGTTTCCTCCTTTTGGGGAGTGTAAGGGTGCACTTCCCATCAGCCCCTGCTGTGACACATATTTACTTTATAGAAGCTCTGAGAATGAAACGTTTACTTTATGGAATGTTTTAACTTCACTGTGTGGCAGGCTAAATCACAGCAGAAAGTTCACACATGAGAAAAGTAGAGCCTAAAGGGTGTTCCATAGATCAGTCTGACTAACTGGAAGCTTTCTCTGTTTCCTCATTTCCTAGCAATTGTGATTCATACTGATAAACATTCCATAAGCCCATTGGACACATGTGAAGACTAACACTAGCATTTTCAATCCAGAATCAAAGCTAACTTTAAATAATAAAGTTAAAACCTTGTTCCACTCATGCAGCATATACAAATATAATGTAACAAGTATGCAAAAAAGTGATGGTAATAACATAAGTACAGTACAATAAATAATCATCCAAAAGTTCATGACAGTTAACCCTCTCAGTAAAATGAACACATACGACGAAAAGAATAAATACAATAAAATATAAAGAACTATAAAATAAATATATAATTAAAACAATATAATAATAAAAAGCATCAGGAGGTGGAATCTTTCCCAATAATGGAACTCCACAGGACAAGGAAGTGAGAACTGAAAGGTGTGTGTGTGTGTGTGTGTGTGTGTGTGTGTGTGTGTGTGTGTGTGTGTGTGTGTGTGTGTGTGTTCCATCACTTTCTTCATGAGATTCATTTCCTTGTTATTGTAAGATCACGGCCTCTGTACCTGGGCTATGTGTTGACTGTGTAAATGTTTGTGTGTGAGAGGCCACACTTCTGTTAATCATCGGCTCCACTTCCTGCTCTGTGTCTGCGCTCTGCTACTGTCCAACACTTAAAAGACAGCTCATACACAGCCACGGCCAGCTACCTGTGTCAACATCCACTTCATGTGGGCCACTAAGTGTTGTGCAATGCCTCAGCTCTACAGGTGTTGGATTATCTAAGACATGTTTTTCTAATATAAAGTGTTGCCATGGTGCCCTGTCCAGTAAAGAACCCTGTAATGTAGGTCTGTCCCTCAGAGGCTCTTCCATTATTGCTCAAGACCTCTGCTGCCTGGAAAGCAGGAGCAGAAGAAGGGGAAGTTGTGGTTGACGCTGCTTTCCATTTTCTAGCTACATGCTAGTGATGCTAACCTGTGAGCTTTCCTCTGCAGGGGATGTCCTGTACGAGCTGCTGCAGCACATCCTGAAGCAGAGGAAGCCCCACGTCTTCTACCCCTCCGCATACTTCCCCGGGAACTCCTTCCACTCGCTGCCGGAGGGCGCCTCGCAGCACCTCAAGCTGGAAGGTCAGTCCCATAGACGCTGCTCTAATGCATACATTTCATATTTTTATATTAGCCTCTACAATCTATCATTATAAAAAATATATTCTATTACAACTGTTGTAATCAAATCATCAAACAAGAAATTAAGAATACAAAACACTTCAGTTAAAGCCAAATTAAAAAGGTGGGTCTCGAGTTTGCTCTTAAAGTACATACAGTTATGATGCCTCTTGTGATGCCTCTCATAGCGCTTTTAATTCCCTGATAGGTCGAACATTAAGCTCAGAGTTATAGTTTACTCCATGATATTGATGTTATTTTAATGTGTCCTCCCTGTCTATATACACAAGGTAGTCTCAATATGAAAAACTCTTCACTGTTGTAAAGCTCAGTTGGTAGAGCTGGGGCCCATGGTCTGGTGTTAGGACCCCGACCGGAGGACAGGCTCCAGGCTGCTCTGGGACCAGTTCCCTCCGTCTCCCCGTCAACACTGTGTCTTGAATAAAAGTACTCATTGTCTGAAAAAGTATTAAAAAAACACCTCAACGATTGCATTCCAGTACCCCACCACTGCTAAACATCCCCTCAATAATAAACATATCATTACATTTACACATAACAATATCTACGAAATCTGATTATTATTTGATATAATATATTCCTCTAGGTAGAATTGATGGCAGAGCTGATTAATTGTACAGGTGTACCTCTGAGTGTATATAAAGTAAGCTTCCTTCTTCATAATAGCAGACACTGTTAGATTCATATCAGTTTAGTTATAGTTGGAGTTAACTATAGTTTTTAGTTTGGTTAATATGGAGCAGTGATGCTGCTCACAGTAATATGAGCCAGCTATAGCTCGGCCAATTTGATCATCTAATAGCAGATATTGTCTTACATCATTCCATAGACATCAGTCACTTGTTCCACATTGTAATTACATGTATATAATTAATCAAATTGTATGTGAAGGCAAGGTAAGGCAAGGCAAGTTTATTTATATAGCACTTTTCAACACAAGGCAATTCAAAGTGCTTTACAAAAAATGAAAGACATTAAGAAAATGGCATTTAAAATCATTAAAAAGAAAAGCTAATAAAATAAACAGCATTTATAATAATGGCAATTGCAATACCAGATAAGGTTGAATGTTCTGCAGATGTCCATAGGAACTGCATACGGCTTCTTTTTGAACCACTTGTGGAAAGTTGGAGATAAGGAACAACAACACTTTTAATGAAGGTAAATGGTAAATTAAACATTACGTTCAAGGAAGTAAAGACAATGCTCAGTGGGTTGTTTTGGTGTGAGGAAACATGACACATCAACCATCTGATGGGTTGGAGCAGTATCTCCACCTGTTGGCAGTAAAACCTGCTCCACAAGGAAGTGCAGCGCTGTTTAAAGGAGCTCCACCAACTATTTGTCACTGCCGTCTTCAGTCTTTGAGTGCCTCTCTGCAGACGGGTAAAACAGTGTCTGTGATTCAAGGAATCACTTGCAACTCAACCCAAGAACCCTTCCTGAAACTCTCCACAGATAATGTGATCCGGTTCTCACACTAACCTGCAGAGTATTAGTGACACCCAGGCTGCGGTCCAATTGTCCAAAAATCAGCTACTATCGTCTTTCCCTATCCACTATTCCTTGACCTCTGTGTGAAACGTCACAGGGTTAAGGAATAGTGGATAGGAGAATTCAAAAAGACAACCGGGCTTCAAGAGAATCTGACTGCACTGACACTATCAGACGTATTAATGATGCACCAGAGGATGTTCTTAATGTGCGTCTGCTGGGAGGAAACTACAGTTCTCTGGACAGAGGACTACTGGAAGACATCTAGAGACTTTGCACCGTGCTCTGATGGTGTTGTTCTATGCTTTATGAACGTGGACAAGAGAAACATATTATCTTCATTAGGAGGGAACTGAAATAAAAAAGTAAAGTGGGGAGGCGTGTGGAGCAGTGGATAGAGCCTTGGTGTTGTGATCAGGGGGTCACAGGTTCAAACCCCACTGCAGTCAGCATGTCGTTGTATCCCTGGGGTAGACAGTTCACCCCAAATTGCTCCTGTGGGGGTTGTCCACAGTATGTAAGTCGCTTTGGATAAAAGCGTCTAACAAGTAACATGTCATGTAAAGTGAAACGTATTGTTGTCAACATCCCCAAAGGTTTAAGAAACCCCACACAGCTCAGTGAACTGTTGACTTTATTTTATCAGTGATAAAGTAACGTTCATATTTCTCCTTTTGATTATTATAGTGTTGAACGTAAAAAAAAAGCACTTTGGCAAGTTACGGTATATGTTGTAAAATGCTTAATAAGCACCGTGATCCATTTAATCATACATTTGACATTATTTTACTATAGGTATTGATAAATCAATGTCTTCATTACTTCAATGTTGCTCTTGGTTAAAGTAGGGAATATCTGCCTACAAAATGTGGTGGAATAAAAATATAAAGTAGCATAATGTGAAAGTACCTACATTTGTACTTATGCACAGTACTTGAGTAAATGTATTTAGTAACATTCCACCACTGCTGACAGCCAGCATGTGATCACTGTGAGCACACCTGCAGAGCAAACACAGAGAAACTGTACACACACAAATCATCATTTCCTAGAGCAGAGGTGACGTCCAAGATAAAAAAAACATTGAGTTCATTTCACTGAAAAGAAGACGAGAGCCGGTGAAGGTGGGGGGGATGTCTTTTCAGAGGGGGGGGGAGTGCCACCTGAACCTGGGTTCAAGCAGAGGCAGGCCTGTAGCACTCTGAAGGCCCAGCTCTCTGCTGCCCCCTTCTGCCCTGCCTCTTTCATCACACACTGTCTGATATAATGCCAGGCACAAAACATCATGGCTTTATATATTCACCATCAACTCAAAGGACAAATCAACAAGCAAACACCAAATTCACAAATATAAAATGTATAATTGAAAAATAAAGTAAAAGCATCAACGAGTTAGGGTTTAACTTTTTAACTATTTTTAAATTATATTTGTTGGTGCATTCCTATTTGTCATGTACCTATAGGCTGCTCATTATGAAATACACAACAGTAATGAATCACTTTACCAATCTTGGACTGTGTATAAAATAAAGCAAGGATAAGAATATTGCTGACTGTCAGTGTGTGAGCTGCTGCTGTGTTAACCTCGTGTTGTGATGTTCTCCTCAGACACGGTACGACGGGCGCCTCGTGGCTCAGAGCCCCTCCCCCAGCACCCCCCAACCATCGAGCTGCGCCACCGCGCACGCTCCCCCCACCTTCAGACTCCCAGGCGGTCCCCTCCGGAGCCCCACCCCTCCCGCACAGCCACAGATGATCACCTGCAGACCTTCTCTCAGCTGACCGACAGCAACCACCACCCCCAGGAGGAGATGTACCCCCTGTCAGTGTCCCCCGCTGCCCCCAACGGCCGCTGCGTCACGCCCCGAGACCCCTGCCCAGGCAGCCCCGGGGGCCAGGAGGCGGGCCCTCCTCGCGTCATCCAGCTCATTCCCAGCGCCATCATGAACCCCCTGCTGCTCAGCCCCAGCAGGAGCGGCGGGGGGGCCGCCATGGACTTCAGGCACAGCCGCGGACCCCCGTCTCATGCGGCGCTGGAGAACGGGCGGGAGCTCAAGGGGCACAGCCTCCACCCTCAGATGTCTCTGTCCCAGCAGCAGCTCCTGCAGGAGGAGGCGCTCTACAGGAACCACGTCATCATGCCCGTGTCCCCCCCCGAGGAGCAGCAGATCCCCATGGGACGCATCGCAGGTGAGATTTACCTGTCAAAGGTCAAAGCTGCTGTTTTTCCAGACACATGTGAGGAGACACTTCAGACCCCATTCACTTATCACTTACCGCAAAGCATGGTGGGTAAAGACGTTGTGTGTCCTCAGACTGCAGGCTGCTGTGGGACTACGTCTACCAGCTCCTGTCAAACAGCCGGTACGAGAACTACATCCGCTGGGAGGACACGGAGAGCAAGGTGTTCCGCATCATGGACCCCAACGGCCTTGCCAGGCTGTGGGGGAACCACAAGGTACACACACACACACACACACACACACACACACACACACACACACACACACACACACACACACACACACACACACACACACACACACACACACACACACACACACACACACACTGTGAGGCTTGATAGAGAGTTCTGGTGATTGTTCTGCAGAACTTACCTGGCTGGAGCGGGTTATTTTCATATCTTTTCAGAGCCGTATAATGTATATAATAATATGAATGTTGCCACTGGATGAGGCCATGCATTGACAGGAGCACAGACTGTATGCTTGAGCTGAACAAGATATGGCTTTTATTATCGCCGTCATGATGTAAGTCTTCCTGATAAACACCTTGGAAGAAGACTGTGACGTTGCTTTTTAGGTAATTTGTTGAAACTAGTATCGGTAGAACACACTTCAAAATGACTTTAACCGTAATAGAAGTCTGCACTGATCAAAGTGTCCTATATTTAATGGACAGTTCACCCCAAAATAAACAACAAATAGTTTTCATGTATCGAGGTTGTTTTGGTGTGAGGCGACTCGTGGTGGAGATATTGACTCCTCTCTAATATAATGGAGTCAGATGGCTTCAGAAGCCATGACCCTGTTATTCAACATATTGCACAGACATTGTTGGGAGCAGTTTATGTAAACTATTTTCTTTCTACCACATCAATGCGCAGAAAGCAAATATCTTCGGTAACTGGTCTCTGAAAAGAGGTTACATGTATTTTGATCTAGCACCCAGTGCTACCCTTTCTCATAGTTTTAGAGAGAAGACTGACTGATGGGTATCACTGCAGGTGAGAGGTATTTGTGGGTGAGCAGAATTGATCTACCATGTCAAATGAAAGGTCTGCCCCCATGTGACAGCTTTAAATGACAGAAAGCTCATTAAGAAAAATCGAATTTTGCATCTCATTATTAATATTATGAAACACTGCTGTTGTCTTCCCCCTAACAGAACAGGACCAACATGACGTACGAGAAGATGTCGCGAGCACTGAGACACTACTACAAACTGAACATCATCAGGAAAGAGCCCGGACAAAGACTTCTGTTCAGGTAAAGCCTCTTAAAGACGGAACCATCATCAGTTTGTCTAGTTTCAGTGATGCAAATGAGTCGCTTTTCGGCGCCTCCCGCTTTTTTAATGCTGATTTGGGTGACTTGTGTAATTCGTGGAGAACCGAAGAGTTTTCTTTTTGGGGGGGAGGGGGGGGGTCAGTCCATCCGTCCGTCCGACTGACGGGCAACTTCTCACTTCAAAAAAGAAGAAGAAATCTAGATAATATAATAATAATTAAACAAGCGAGTGCCTGTTTTTCCTGGCCAAGGACAGGTTCCTTGAACACAACACGAGTGTAAGTGTCTTCACGTGGTATATGATATGTCTCGTCTGAAAGGAGTGTAGACTAGAGCAGGGGTTCCCAACCCCCGGTCCGCGGAGGTGTTACTGCCGGGCCGCGGAGGTGTTACTGCCGGGCCACGGAGGTGTTACTGCCGGGCCGCGAAATAGCTGTGAGTTTATCGTAATATTTGCAGAATTATAAATATATAAAAATATTTAATCGTAATATTTTTTTCAAAAAGTGTTTAATTTGTGCACCTATAGCAGTCATATTACTTCTTCCAGTAGCCTAGTTAATCTTTCACCAGATAACCGTTGAAAATGGCTTTTATGATGTTCCGAGGGATTCGGCGGCTCAGGGTCTCAGTCTCTCGAGCGCACGAGAAAGTTACCGGTGCCCCAAGTAGGAAGAGGAGCGCACAGGAGACCACCGTTTCATTGCAGACTGTTATGTTGATGTGGGGAAATGGCAGTGCATACATTATTTGAGATATATTTCAAACTCAGACTTCATTTTAAGGACATGTCGGCCAGGGGTGAAGAGCTATTTGTTTAAGCACCGGATTGGCAAAACAGGAGAGTAAACCAGTCTGCCTTGATCTATGAATTCATGTCCGGGACTCTCACGGTATCTGCTGCCACAGCTGTTTTATAGAAGGAAAACCTCCTTCACTTCATGAAATGGCTGCAGCATCAGGAGGCAGCGGGACGTATACTCCGCCTCTGAGAAGTGCAGCACCAGCGCGCCAAGAGCAGTGCCTTTTTACGCACCGCCTTCGCTGTGTTTACCTTCATCAGAACAGTTTAAGAGTGACTGCAGGCTACGTGTTAACCACACACACCTCTACACACATCTCTACACACATCGAACTGCCCGATTTTTTATTCGTTTTATGAAGGAGATGTCCAGTCACCAAGGCGCATGATGTGTGTGTGTGTATGTACTCTGCTCAGCTCAGCTCTGTGTGTTCGGTGTGTTTGTGTCTGTCCGACACCACCATTTGTTTTCAAATGACCATGAACAGTAATTTACACACATCTGGCTAACTCCATAGGTAGCCATGCGGGTGTTCCCAAAATAAATTAGTTTAATCTTAATCTCGATGTCGTGCTAAATTCTGTCGGAGTGCACCGGAATGAACGTCACTATCATAATATCTTCTGAAAACAAATGCCAGTGTCACACACACACACACACACACACACACACACACACACACACACACACACACACACACACACACACACACACACACACACAACGGCGCCTTCTCCTCGTTTTCCCAGCATTCACTGGATTATCCGTAAATCGTAAACAAAACCAAAACGTTGATTTATCTGTTTTCCCGTTTTGGTTTAAAAACTGAATAACGTCGTTTTTTTGGTTTTCCGTTTTTCCGAAAAACCAAAAAACGACTGGTTCTTTTTTAAACGTTGTTAATATGTTTTGGATGCATATTGTTCTAGTATTTGTTCAGGCTGTTACAATTAGCCTCTGTTGCTACCTGCTGGTGGTGAGTAAATATTCAAATCAGTTCAATTGACAACCGGTCCGCAACTTTTTTTAATGTATCTGCCGGTCCTTGGCACAATAAAGGTTGGGAACCCCTGGACTAGAGTGCTGACGGAGAGCACCGGAACGCCGCTCCAACTCTTCAAATATTGCAGTACCCATAAGGAGCCATACACATGCCGCAGTGTTTGCGTGGCTGTGTCTTTAGTTGTAAGCACAGTGACGATCTGTTGTTATTAGCATCTGGTTAGCTAGCTATGCTAACGAATTTAAAGAGCTTTTCTACAACCAGGTGGAAGAGAGCTCTCTCCTGAGAGGCTCAAATAACCTCAGCTCAGTGAGGTTAAGGCACACCTTGATATGATCATTATAGTTATTAATGAGACTAAATGAAAAACAAGTATAAAATACTATATGCCAGTAACAAAAAAGTTGTTAGAAATAACAAGAATAGAGTTTAAAAGGGGAGTGATTTGTAAAATATCCCAAAAGAAAAATCTGCTTACAGTTCTGTTTCATATGGGTGTTGAGAGATGTATCCATAGATCTCATGTTGCTCTCAAAGTGCACCAGATTGATGCTTTTAACTTCAATATTTAAAAAAAAAAATCTTCCCGGGGGAACATGCCCCCAGACCTCCCTAGAGGGGGTTAGGTCCCCCTCACTTAAATCATGTTCACATGGATAGGATACTAAATACATTTGCACACATCTTGAGTCCATATCTTTCTGTGTTGGTGGTCATGCCACACCGTGCACGTGCATGCATACGTGAGTCATGGTGAGATATCTGGATTAAGAGGTTACTTTTTCTTTGCACAGCATGAAAGAAAGGCCAAATGAATGGGCTGTGATTTAAAATTTTAAGCAGAGGTTGAGTTCAATCATTTGTACGGCCCTCGGAGGATGTTGTAAAAATTGAAAGGAAAAAGGTTCCCCACCGCTGCTGTAAATAATAATAAAAACCCTTGATTTATAACTTAACATCTCTGTCTCCTATTGATCAGAGTATATTATAAAGAACAGCCAGTTAATTGAAGCATTATAGCACAGGCCTTTGTCAGACGGTATATTACGCTGTTTTTTTTATGCTTCGAGTAGTTCTCTCTTTTTTCACTATACCTGTGTTTGCATCACTGTAGTTTACAGCATCAATGTGGATAAATGAGCCGTCGTTTCTGTGTGACGTCCCTCAGGTTCATGAAGACCCCCGATGAGATCATGAACGGACAGACGGAGCGGCTGGAGCACCTGGAGTCAGACACAGACGAACAAATCTACATCAAAGAGGAGTGCTGAGGAACTCTGGGAAATGGAGTTTATGAACTTATTACTACTACAGCCGCTGATGCCTTTCAGAAGCAGCGTGAACAATCGCAGCTGAACCTGCAGCGCGTGGACGCTCGCTCTATCAGTCACACTCAGAAAGACTCAACTGTTTCTCTTCATTGCCTTAGGAGAATATTTTCCAGAGTTAATAAATAAAAGGGCATCATGTGTTGTGATTTCCTGATGGACAGAGCTGAGAGACTTTCTACGTGTTCCCCTTTATTTCCAAATGAACTGCAAAAGCCAATCACTCTGAGCTTCTGTCACTTTGATGATTTTAATGTCTCCTCACCTGCATTATAAAGGAATTGTTGCTGTTTGTAAAAAGACAATTGGGTGTGTGCGTGTGTGACAGGAATGTTTTCACAATGGAATAAACATTTTTGATTAAACTATGTTCTCTTAGAGTGGAGTATGTTTACATGTTACTGAAGGTTAATGACCACCCTTTTCCAGTGTGTCCTGTTCCTCTGCATGAAGGTGTCAGGAACAGGCTGGTGTAATACCGGAAGTGTCCACAGGGAGGCAGTACTGCACTGTCAGTGAGAGGAGTCTGCTGTCATCATCATGCTGCTTCTGTAAACACTGGAAGATGTAAACAAGTCATTTTGGGAATGACTTGCTTCAGGTACAATTGCTCATCCTATGTCAAATGATCACTTAATTGCACTTTCAGATAAATAATTCACTGATTGTATCCCAGCAGCTGGACTTTAATACAACATGTTGCCGTACCACTTCCTGAATGAGGGATTGTGTCTCTGGTATTATTGTGTTTTCTGATTTATTAATTTTTTCTTAAAACAGAGCCTTAAAGTCTTATTACATTACATTTCATTTAGCTGACGCTTTTATCCAAAGCGACTTACAATTACCAATTACAGGGACATTCTCCCTGGAGTAACTAAGGACTAAGTGCCTTACTCAAGGGCACACTAGTGGTGGTGTTCCTGGCGGGATTTGAACTCACAACCTTCCGATCTTCTGATCTTCAGCCCACCTCACTATCCATTAGACCACCACTATCCCTCTTATGATTATGTAGTTTGTGAACACCATAACATCAATCGTTTTTTTGTATTGTCTTTATCATATCAAATGTCATTATGATTGATCTTCATTCATTTGCAGGGGATAACGGAAACAACGCCAACTTGTGTCAGTGTCAGCCATTGTGAAAACATGTTATACCCTAACTCACAGGAGTCCTTGACAGTAATCAGATTACTTTAAGGCGGGAGCGACTGCGTAGCGGCGCTGCGCTCCGGAGTCTCATAAAGTTAGCGCGCGAGACTTGGAGCGGGCAGACGGAGCGAGGCGGCGGAGCGCGCGCTGCACAGAGAGGAGCGTCTCTGAGACATTAATATTTCATCTCCGGCTGACCACACACTGAAGCTGAGGTACAGAGAGTCAACAGCTGTTGGGGGACACACCGGTAGACAGGCGCGAGGTGTGGATGCAAGAGACCCGCGGACATGTCCACGCTGTTTCTCGTGTCTGATTCTGACAGAGCCCTTTGATTTCCTCCTCAAAGAAAGAGGCACCACTCCCGAATTTCCCCACAAATCCAGGACCAAATGTCTCCCGGACTCCCCCGTGGATTGTAGCAGATGCTGTGAGAGGCGTTCAGGTGCGGGACCGGAGTGGGACAATTACAGGTAAGAGACACGCACGCGACCCCGGCGCGAGGGTATTCTCTGTTAGGAGTTCCTGAAAGAAACTCATTCCTTGCACGTGCTTTATTTCGCAGCGCACCAGTCTCCATCTGGAGGGTAACACCTGACAATTAGAGCAGATTCCCTCTGTCACTCACATTCACCTGGGTGAAGCACACATATATCTTTCATTTGTGTTGTAACGGATTGTTATTAAAACAGTTGAACTTAATACACGCACTCTCTCCCACTGACAGACAGCTGCAGTCTCAGGTGATTTCAGACTTTACTTGATATCACGATTTATAAATGTGCTAAGCTTCCCCTCTTAGAAATCATCCTGTGTGACACCAACAGTATTTTAGTTCACTTAAGTTAAGTACAGTTTTTCAGTAAGACAACCAGTTAAATGGACTTTATTTCATTTTAATGAAGTCCTTGGACGCTAGATAAGCACCCACTGGTGTTTTGGATTCAAATATCTCTCTTTTGATTCAACTCAGCAGAAGTACAGTGAGTAGCAGACTGCTGTCAGGAAGTGTTCTCCGGTAATATTCAGGGCTGGATTTGACCTCTGAGGATGAACTCTGAGGACTCTTCTTCGTCACATTAGCTTCCTCCTCTTTCCTCTGCCACGCGGTGGTTCAACTCAAACATTTTGAGAGGAGTTGTTTGCATTTTGAGAATAAAGTTAAAATGTGTACAACAGAGGTCAGAGTGTATATGCGGTGAATATAATAGTTTTATTTATTTTCAAACGTTACATTTTCAATACTGAAAGTTCAACATATCTATATTTCAAATGTATTCTCTTAAGGCCAAAAAAACAAGAGATGTAAACAGATAACAACTTCCCCCTCTGATTTATTTCCCCCTTATGTCTGGCCACACTCGTCTTCCATCGTTTTGCTTTTAAGATTAGCTAACATGTTACAAAGACTTTCATTATTTTCCCATTATACAGAAAAGAAGAAGATATTTAGTTCCCATTCATGTTGACATCATATTGACCGTGACTTTTTACTTATAATGAATAATTGTACATTTGTACGTGTGTGTGTGTGTGTGTGTGTGTGTGTGTTTAGATGTGACGGATGTCTAGTGATTGTGTGTTCCTGCCCGCTGCAGATGAAATTGAACTTGATACTGGCATAAATTCATGCGTCCTCATTTTAAGATATGTGTGTTGCATGGTCTTGTTTAATAAAGACTAGAAAGCTATATCAAAAAAAGAATCACTTACACAGAGAACGGAGGCCCCTCAGTTAGACACATCAAATAGTTTAGATCTCATTTTAATTTGTATATGATATCCTGTGTATCCTCTCATGAGCCCTCCGACATATCTTGTGAACCGTCAGAGGACCGGAGTACTGTACATAAAAAGCTTAAACCCTGGTTAAAAAAGCTGGTTGTAATATCAGTCACTCGGGACATTTTATCTGCATAATTAGAACCTTTAATTTTTATGATTTTAAGATCAGAACTGCTCATAACTTAAATATATTATGAAAGCAATTACGCATGCATGGAAATGATATATTATTGAATAGGGTGAAGAGCGAGCGACAACCCTGCCAAACACACACAACCATTGGGGACACGACGGGCGAAAGCACTGAAACACACATTACAACACGCACACACACTGGGTTGTAGCAACCGATGTTGCGAGAGGCGTTCAGGTGCGGGACGGGAGTGGGACAAATACAGGTAAGAGACATGCACGCGACCCCGGCGCGAGGGTATTCTCTGTTAGGAGTTCCTGAAAGAAACTCATTCCTTGCACGTGCTTTATTTCGCAGCGCATCAGTCTCCATCTGGAGGGTAACACCTGACAATTAGAGCAGATTTCCCTCTGTCACTCACATTCACCTGGGTGAAGCACACATATATCTTTCATTTTCAGTCTACCATTTTGTTGTAACGGATTGTTATTAAAACAGTTGAACTTATTACATATAAATGCACTCTCTCCACTGACAGACAGCTGCAGTCTCTGATGCTGTGCTGGTCTGCAGGTGATTTCAGACTCCAAATTTGGCGGGTAGCGTCTCAAGACATGGGGGATGAAAAGTTTGTAATTTTTCACCGCACGGTGTAGTCGTTATGTGGCGACGATTTTCACGTTCGCTCGATGCTAGGCAATCCCTCGCCATGGAACATGATGATGTCATATCTCCAACTGACATACTCCGAACGCTGCCAACCGTCACATGATGGTTAACACTGCGGCCCTGAACAGCTCTAGGTCCAATCTGATGTTTCATCATGTGGCGTTACCATGCAAACACATCCCTCGCCATAAAACATGATATGGTAGGCAATTACTAGAGATGGCAAATCCGGATCCTTTTACAGACTCAGTGAAGGGAGGAAACCGGGAGAGGGCAATGAAATCGGGAGTCTCTCGCGAAAATCGGGAAGGTTGGCAAGTATGCCCCACGAGTCTGCAGGAAGTGAAGGAAGTTCCCTTGATTCAGTGAGTCAGGATTTGCGAATCTGAGTCTGCTGTTGACTCGTGCATGATGAGTCTGCCTGGATCTCTGGATCTGCTACGGTTACGGCTCTGAGTCCGCACGAGTCTGCTAGAAGTTTCACTGATCCGCATCCCCTGAGCCAAATGATAACTTCTGGCAGCTATACTTGCTAAAGGGTAGGCAGATGGATGGGGTACGTTGTTATGTGATTTTATATGTTAAAAGGAGAGTAGCGAGTGACGCAATTTATAGTTTAAATGTGTACGTCACCAGGTGTAGGACTCAAAGGACAGGAGAGGGGAGACTCGTCACGACCAGCTCATTACTAGAATCCGGGTTAATGATCCGGGTGAATCAGGACTCACCCCTCTCTAGCAATTACTACATGAGGTCACACGGCTCAGAACTGAAGCTTTAGTTCCACCATTCATGATCAGGCCAGACCTCCCCCTGCTCCAGCTGGGAGACCTGGTGCCGGCTGTCTGGCCAGCAGCGACGGGTCAGCCAATGTCACCTTTTCTCCCAAGGGTCACATGACCTCGCTCTCCGGCTGCCTCGCATTGATCTGCAGCGATGGGATGAAACCCTCTTCAATGGTCACACATGCAGAGCACACAGCACACAGTGACATGTGTTCTCTGCTTTTAACCCATCCTAGTACCAGGAGCAGTGGGAGCAATGGGAGTGGGTGTCTGGTGCCTTGCTCAAGGGCACAATGGCAGGGCCCAGGAGGTGAACTGGGACCTCTCCAAGTAGCAGTCCACACTATTCAGGTCTGGTCGGGGACTTGAACCGGCGACCCTATGGCTCACAGTCCAAGCCCCTACTGACTGAGCCACTGCTCTACATTGGCATTGAACACAAACTGATGTTGGTCCAACATGTTCTTAATTCCCCAGATTCCATTCCATTCCCAAAAGATACCCCAGGCTCAAATATATGTAATACTTCTTTCACCAATGAGAGGAAACGTTGCTCTAAACATTTGACATAGAGTTCTGCTTTCTTAGCAAATGCTTTGGAGGTCTACATGTCTTGCTGTCTCAGAATCCTCCTCTGCAAGGACACCCCAGTCTGTGTAGTGCGTGATCACGCTGTACTGCACCCTCATCCACACTTCAGTCAGCTGAGATACTGTTTGAATGCAGAGGGAAGGAAAGGAGAGGAGAGAACAGGAGAGAAACTGCACTGAAAAACTCATTAATACAAGTTGAACAAAATAAATGAGGTTCAACTTTCAACTAACATTATACAGTTATGTGAAATCTGTTAACATACATGTACATGTACACAATTCAGTGTTTTCAGTGTGGATAAAACATTGAGAGGGATTACCCCCGCCCCCCCCCCCCATGTTATCTCTCCTGCAGCTTCTTCCTGTGTGTGGCCATGCGCCGTCACGGAGGATAAGTCCAGTCTCCAAAAGCCGCCGAACACACCAACACACACTTCTCCCTCCCTACATCTCTCTTCCCTCTCCCCCCACCCCCCTCCTCTCACACCCATCCCCTCCTCTCCATCTCATTTCGATGGCTGCCGGTTTGTGCAGAGCTGTGGGCCGTCAGTTCTTTCATGATGTGAGCCAAACCCATCTGGGACTCAATATCCTGTTTACCAGCTCTCAGCACTCTGAGAACCACAACAGAACTGAGCCCGGCAAAGTTCACAAGTCATTAGAGTTTGTTCAGGTCGTGCCAAGGTCGCAGGGTTCTCCGTTACTGCGTCTTCACACAGCACACGGTGCCTCTCGCACACACTCACACACACATGATGTTATGTCATGCTTTGTCAGCACAACCCTTAGAAACCAGGAGTGAAAACAGGATTCAAACACGATAGTTATGACCGAGTTCATTTAGGAAATAAGATATGCTTTATGGTCCCACATTTTGGTTACAGCAGGATGTTAAAACAAGACATTGCACATCATTTTAAAAATAAAGAAACATAACATATAAACATCTCAGAATATAAAATAAAACAGAAATAAGAAGTTGACGTGAAAGATAAATCTAACAGATCTGACAAATAAATGACAGCTAACACAATTGAATTAGATTTGAAATACAGTAAGTGTGCAAGGAATGGCATATTAATGTAAAACGTACTTTGTGACGAAGAGTCCAGTTATAAATGATTAAATGAGAAACTATGGAGAGAGAGGTCTCTAAAGGATACTTATTGTTCATCTTACTGAGGCGATTGTCAGCTGCTGTTTTTATATGATTAAGATCAATCTTTATTAATCCCAGATGGGAGATTCAGTTCTTCACTGTGCTGTAATTCTACAACCACACACAGGCCCGACACACACGCTAAACAGCTCCTATAGACGTGCACTAATGAAAGACGTGTTACTGGGACTCAGAGCATCTTAAGAAAAGACTTTGCTAAGTCAACCTAAAACAAGTCATTCTAAGTAGCCTTTAGGCTAATGTAGCAACATGATGATAAGAGGGCTAGGCTAGCTTCTAAACACGCTTTTCCTTTCACTGCCTGTGGCACTCAGCACAGAGCTTCTGCTTTTATACTGAAGACAGTATAATAACATTCCCTCTAACAGCTCTAACAAGCATTATTCACAGGACAGGAGTTCAAAGTCAATGTGTGGCAGAATATTTAGTTGGCTGTTCTGTGAGTATCTCTGGCACCACCTGGGCAGAGAGGCTCGGCTCAGCACAGACTGACGCCATGCACACGGTGTCTGTTAGACCTTTTGAGATCACATTGGAACATGGTCAACACAACGTAACATCTGTGACATAAGTGTAACAACTAGGTTAGTTAGAGGGAACCCGCAGGGTTAGGAATGTAACAGTATGCAAGAAGTACCTACGTACGTGATGTAGTATGTCATTGATTTTACCTACAGGAGCGATTTGGAGGTATTGATCGTGCCCAATGACTTTTAGACATGTTGGCTGCAGGGGGAGGGATCGAACCACTGACCTTCTGATTGGTAGATCAGAATCAACCCCTGAGCTATAGCGGCTTTCTTACACTAGTATAGGTTTACGATAAGATCTGGACTATTTTAAAACAGTATGTTATTAATTAATGAATGAATTATTATTATTATTATTATTCCACAGATAGGGATGCAAAATAAGGAGCTTACAAACCTTAAAATTGCTAATGTATGTAAATGAATACATGTCGCATTGCACACAATAAGTTGGGTTCCCCGGGACACATACTGTGGACCTAAGAGAGTCCTGGTTCTGTTTGAACCCTGACCTCCTCCCGGTGCAGACCTGCTGTTCTTCACTCTACATCCTCTGATCCTTACCTGACCCCCGTCAGTAGAGGCTGACTAAGGCTGCTCGCGGTGTCCCTGACACACTGACACAGGGAGCGTAGACGTTCAGAGGGCCGCTCACCATGCTGCTGTATTCTGGATGAGTGGTGGTTCAGAACCCCAAACAGAATCCCCTTATTTGTCCGGCAACGGGACATTTACATTATTACAACAGCAGTAAATATAGTGCAGATCAAATATAACACATACCTTAGTAGCACACGTCATTGATAATAAAAAACTCAATACAAAACCAAATAGCAGATGCTATAGTACACCATGGTAAAAAAGTAGCATTATGTATATCTTTTTAAAGTGACCATATGAAATGAAAGAGGTAGTGTTGTAATGTGAGGTTCAGGTGATACAGCATCACAAGGAGAGAGGGTTTCCTTTCAAAAGAAAAACAGGCATTTTATTTCTTAGCCTTCCACAAAAACATTCCCTTACAGAAACATAAACTGCTTTCTCAACGACATGCCTGGGCCCCTCCTCCCCTGGCCTCCCAGTCACATTTATAGCGGATTGCCCGCCTTCCCAATTGAACCTGGCCAATCAGGTAATCACTCTGAAAAGGGGAGTAAAGAGTTCAACCGAAAATAGTTTTCTACATCAAAACAATTCCTAAAGGCCTAAGTCAATTCATCATTTTACAAACACAAATATTGGACATTCCAAAACAACAAGATTTGCACAAAACTGATAGTTTTTAAGTGAACTGACACTCATTCTGACCAATCACATCCAAGACTCCGCCTACTCATACAGCACATATAAGGAGTGTTTTGGAGCACTGGCACAAGATGGCTTCCAGGTATGAACTAGGGTTGCCAGAAACTGACCATGATCAAAATCGATTATACGGCAGCCCTGGCGAATAATAATCGATTATTCGACCGACCCCCCCCCCCCCCCCTCCGCAGAAGAAAAAAACATTTTTTTCTAAAGTGCCTGCCATCACCCTTATTTGCAGATGCGCGATGCGCGCACAATGTATTTATTGCAATGCTGCCATTATTAATACAGGCTACAGCTTCTATTAATAATAGCAGTATTGCAATACATATTATTATAGCAATTTATTTATTGCAATGCTATTAATAATACAGGCTACAGCCTGGCAGTAATAGCAGCATTGCAATAAATACATTGTGCGCGCATCTTCAAATAAAGGCAATGACAGGCACTTTAGAAAATAACAATAAATAAACCACCATCATGTAGCCTGTATTAATAATAGCAGCATTGAAATACATGTCCTTCACTAGCATATTGGTGATTAGTGCAGTTATTTCACCTGCACGCATGTCATCACAACGACGTGGCCTCGAAGGAAAGTTGGTAATGGCCGGCTGTGCTGCGTCTTTCTCTGTAACCACTTTGGCTTCGCACTCAAATGCGAACGCATTGTTGAGGTTGAGCTGTGATATACCAACGTCTTTTCGCAGAGCTTGCATTTCACTTCCTTTGGACTTGTAAGTTCAAAGTAGTTCCACGAGGAACTCTTTTTACCTGCCGCTTTGCTCATCTTTAGTCGCACGTGTGAGGGAAAGGAGGGGGGGGGGCGGGGTCGGTGTGTAGCGTGCTGCAGCAGCAGTCTCCTCTGCACGCAGGCTTCCTCCAAGTTTACAGTAGAACAAACTGGTGGTGTGACCAATGGCCATTTACAATTATTAATACTATTACTATTATTAGCATTAGTCGATATGTTGGTTGAAACTAAGCCAGAAAAAAAAAAATTAAACATAAATAATAAAAAAAATATATATAAATAAAATCGATTTTTAAAAATAATATTCGATTATGGAGACTGTAACGAATAATCGAATAATCGCTGGCATCCCTAGTATGAACAAAGGAAATGTTGATTCATTTCTTTTGATTGTGTGTTTTAAGACATTATAAGAAGTTGAATTCATGTCATGTTTATCTTAGTGAATGTGTCACTAAACACATCAATGTAGCTCTGTGTTTGGTCTATCAGGAAGTAGCTATATTAGGCTTTGGCAACACAGATAACATGTAGGTTCCATACAGCATGCATCACATGCAGAGAACATCACTGCACTGTGGGATGATACACACGTATTCTAGGGACGCTACATTTGTTATTCCACTCATGTGATTTTTCAAGGGCAGATATTCAAACTGAAGCACAGGTGCACACTACACTACACTGTACAGTATTTCACGAGTGAGTACAGTGTGATCAGATCATATGCACCTGTCAGCCTGTCAGGAATCAGAGGTGGGAACAGGCTCTGAAGCACACATGACTTCACAGAGAATCATTCTGGTTCATTTGACATGGAGGTATAATATAAATATATTACGTTCTATCTGTGCTCGGCTGCTTTCATATAACAGCTTGTGATCACAGAACAGTGTCCTTTCTTTATTCATGTTGACGGTTAAATATGAATCCATGGTGTGTGTTGGTTTTGTGGGAAACAGACAAATTGGGTTGTGTGTGTGTTTCCCTCTTGCAAAGTTTCAGCCACACACACACACACACACACACACACACACACACACACACACACACACACACACACACACACACACACACACACACACACACACACCACACACACACACACACACACACACACACACACACACACACACACACAGTGAGCTGGTTTGGCTCACTCTGCCCCCCCGGCTATTTGACCCGGGGGCTGTAACCTAAAGACCTGATACTGGCAGCCTGTGGCTTTCAATCTGACCACTCTCCCCCACTTATCTGGCACATAAGCTCTTTTAATTGCTTACACACAGAGCCCTATCAGGCCATGTCGTGAGCGTGGAGATAAGGGTTACACACACTCAGGCATTAGTAACAGGATGAGAGGACCGCAGAAAAACAGAGCTGCGGGCTCCCAGGAGGACCAGGAGTCAGGAAATAGCTCTGGCCATCCTATTCATTTCAAGCCGTCCCTGCAGCTCTGGGATCAGCCAGGCAGTTGTTCCCCAAATCCAAGCTCATTGAAGTTATCTCCTTAAAATGCTAGTGTGCAGTGTACTGTGGTTCTCAATGAGCAGACTGGGAGTGTGTGCAATCACACAGGTTGTTGTGCAAAGCTTAATTTCCATGCAGATACAAATCAAATGGTGAAGCATTCAGAATCCTTATGCTGTCCTTTCCGTGCTAACAATGACAACTGACAGATGTACACAGCAAGGACACACTAAATCACAAATTAGACAACAGGTGATTTAGAAAGGAATGTGTATGGATTAAGTCATTCAGGCTTTTTCCAGACTCTGGCGACCTTCCTTTCCAAAGAGATGTGGGCTGTTGGAGGTTCACTGTGTATTGTTTTGACCTATGTGGCCCGCATGAAGAGCCAGTCAACATAGCGGCTGGTAAATGTCAGCTACAGTAGCTTCTAATGAGAGTGCAGAGAGGAGAGGCTGACACCAGCAGAGGCTGAGGCGCTCATTTACATTCTGCCAGGCGACAGCTGGATATATGAGGGAGAGAAGGAAACAGATTTGGGGGGGGGCTGGAGAAAACTTGTTAGTATTGCTTTTTTCACAGCACAATTCAATATTTTTATATAAAAATACAATATCTTTGCAAAGAAAAATAATGTTTACCTCAGCACGCAGCAATTTAGGGTATTTCAGATGGTTGTTTCGTTTTTTCATTCACAATTTGGTTTGGTTCAGTCTCACGGTTCTCATCACAGACAATGTTAGCAACAAGCTAATTAGCATGATGGAGCATTGAGCAGCTAAAGAGTTAGACATTTCCCAAAGAGTGGTTGGTGCACGGAAAAAAGTGAAATGTTGACTTTATTTAAATGTATATGTCAACAGATTTCACATAACTGTATGAGGTTAGTTGAATAATATTAAATTGAACCTATTTAAACGTAATATTATTGCTTTCAGTTAACCAGTTAAGCGATAATATATTGATGTTGTGTTTACAGCCTCTTGTGCTGTAAAATAAACTGTAAATGTAACTTCAGATTGAATTCAGGGTACGTGTTACCAAATAAATTTAATCTGTGAAACAGGTGAAAAAACCGTTTTTCAATAGCAGGTCTGACTCACATGAGCAGAGAGAGGATTTGAAGCCTGGAGCTCGGCGGCTAAAAACAACTCAGCTTTAAGTTCAGGGCCGGCCCTTTCAGCTCAGCTGTCTGGGTAACGTTTGCTTGGTTGGTGACATTTCATCTACATGAGTAGCATAATTATCTACAAATAATGATAAAATAAGTCAGGTGCCAGTCTCGCAGTCTGACAGAGAAATACATTTCTGATGGGATGTAGCAGTGGAGGCGTGATGAATATATATTTCTCCCGTCCTTGCCTCTGCAGCTCCCTATCAGCTACTTCACACTAGCTGGAGAGAAACGTGATTGACGTGATTCAAGATGGCGCCTGTGTCGGCTCGCCGCTCGCTCAGCTGTCTACCTATAGCTATCCTGTTTTTGTTTTATGTTTGTCAGAATGTCTCTGCTCTGCTCGTCTATGATCGCCAAGCCCTCCTCCACCTCAGACCCTCACTGGAGTTGATACTGCTGCCCAAAACCACATCTGGCAACCAAAAATCGTCCCCCCCCCTCTACTGTTGGACATACCTTTCTACCTGCGCAGGTTGCCCTCCATCCTGCCTCGCCGAAAGCGCTTCAGACGACGGGGAAAGCGTGGTGGTGCACTGGTCCACCTTAAGGCTTACCTGACGGCTTCTTCCGGGACCTATCCACGCCTCGGATGTCATGGCCCTCCCGCTGCACGTCATGTGAGGGATCGGTGGATTCGCCCTGTCTTTCCGGAGCTGCGGCCTCTGCTGGACCCGCTGGCAGCTACTCCTGCCCGCCTGACTGCTCCCGGCCCGCGCGGCGTTCAACACGGACATCTTCGACAGCTGAGACGAACTACAGCGTCGGCAAGCCCGGAGCGAAAACTTCGTCTGGCTTTGCTAAATGCTAGGTCGATAGCTAACAAAACGTTCCTGCTGAACGACTTCTTCACCTCCCGTGAACTGGATTTCATGTTCCTGACGGAGACCTGGGCACACGCTGGCGAGTACACATCATTCTTTGATCTTCTTCCTCCTGATTGTACATTCTTTAGCTCCCCCCGTGCCACCGGCCATGGCGGGGGCATAGCTTCGGTGTTTAGAGCTAGCCTCCAGTGCCGATTGCTACACCATGTCACTAGCTATGCTAGCTTTGAGTTGCAGCTCTTTGAACTGAACCCGGCCTCGCCTATACTCTGCGCAGTTGTGTATCGTCCGCCAAAGCGCAATAAGGATTTCATAAATGACTTTTCTGACTTTCTGTCCGGGATCATGGTGAATTATGATCGTGTTTTGATCTCCGGAGACTTCAATGTCCATGTGTGTTGTGAGTCCAGGCCTCTGGTTAGGGACTTTTTAAATCTCCTTGATTCTTTTGGTCTCGTTCAGTCCGTGGCTGGCCCAACACACGAAAAAGGACACACTTTGGACTTGGTATTGTCGTTTGGACTGTCTGTATCTGTGGATGAAATATGTGCAGCAACGCGTATCTCAGACCATTTACCGGTTCTGTTTACAACCTCCATCCCTTCCGCAGGAGTCGAGTCCCGTGCCCCTGCGCGTCGTCTGCGTTCGATTAACCCCTTGACTGCCTCACAGTTCTCTGATGTTTTTAACGCTTCTCCGATCTGTAAATTAGATGTGGACTGTGCTTTTAATGCTGATGAGCTTCTCTCTATGTTTGACTTGACATGCACACCAATACTGGATTCTGTTGCTCCTTTTACGCTTAGACGCAACAAAGTTCTATCAGAACCGTGGCTCAATGACTGTACTCGTGCTCTCAGACGCGCTTGCAGGCGTGCTGAGAGAAAGTGGAAAAAGGATGAACTCCATGTCTCCCTGGAAATCCTTCGTGCTTCCCTCTCTGACTACCAGACGGCAGTCAAAGCAGCCAAAACAGAGCACATTTCTCTGTTCATCTCTAAAAACAGCCATAAACCTCAGGTTCTTTTTAATGTCCTCAACTCCATCATTAATCCCCGTGATGTTTCTTCTGTTGTGCCATCGCCTGCTCTCTGCGATAAGTTTCTTAAATTTTTTATTGGAAAAATATCTGCTCTTAGGCTAGCTCACACTAGTGCTACCCCCGATCCTGCTCCCTCTCTGTGCCCTGCTGTCCTCGACCACTTTGAGCCTATTTCCCTCTCTTCTCTCTCGGACATAGTGGAGCACCTGCGGCCGACAAACTGCTCCTCTGACAGCATTCCCTCTCGCCTTCTCAAAGAGGTTTTTCTTTCAGTTGGAGCAAGTATTTTATTACTTTTAAACACTTCTCTTACCTCAGGATGTGTCCCAGCTGCCTTTAAACATGCCGTGGTTACGCCACTACTTAAAAAGAAAAGTCTCGACCCCTCCACTCTCGCAAATTTTAGGCCCATCTCCCAGCTACCATTTTTATCAAAAGCCCTGGAGCGCGTAGTCTACGCCCAGCTGCAGTCTTTCTTAATCCTTCATGGCATCCATGAAAAGTTTCAGTCTGGCTTCAAACCCATGCACAGCACTGAAACAGCCCTTTTAAGAGTTTTTAACGATCTGCTCCTAGCCGCCGACTCAGGTAGCCCAGCTGTCTTGGTGCTGTTGGACCTGACAGCTGCCTTCGACACCGTGGACCATGGCATCCTGCTGTCACGGCTTGAACAGTCCGCTGGCATCACAGGCTCTGCCCTCGCATGGTTCAGGTCCTACCTTAAGGACCGTAGCTTCTCAGTGCAGCTAGGTGCCTTCTCCTCTGCCAAAGCCCCTCTTACCTGTGGGGTCCCCCAAGGCTCGATTCTGGGCCCCATCCTGTTCCTACTGTACATACTGCCCCTAGGTTCTATTCTAACAAAACATAATATTCCCTTCCACTGCTACGCTGACGACGTCCAGATATATCTCCCGCTCAAAGCAAACATCAAACAGTCACTACAGCAGCTGATGGACTGCTTAACGGAGATCAAATCCTGGCTGAGCAACAATTTCTTGAAACTTAACGAGGGCAAGACGGAGGTCATCTTTTTTGGACCACAACCCCCAGCCTCTCAGGTTGATATTCTGGGCTCCCTCCAACAAAACATCCTCCCCTCGGTCATGAACCTTGGCGTGACCTTGACGAACACTTTTAAATTCGATAAGCAGGTCAGCAGCGTAGTCAAATCCTGCTTTTTTTAAAATAAGACTATTGGCCAAAACCAAGTCCTATTTATCTTTTAAAGACATGGAAAGGGTCATCAACGCCTTTGTTACCTCAAGGCTGGACTATTGTAACGCTCTGTATGTGGGTATGGACCACGCGTCAATTAAACGCCTGCAGCTGGTCCAAAATGCAGCTGCACGTTTGCTGACTGGCCATAAAAAGCGTGACCACATCACCCCAATTCTGGCCTCACTGCACTGGCTTCCAGTTCGGTCCAGAATTGATTTTAAAATCCTTTTATTTGTTTTTAAAGCTCTAAATGGGCTGGCTCCTTCCTATATAGCTGAACTCCTCCAGCGCTACACCCCAGCCAGAGCTTTAAGGTCTGCTGACCATCTGCTGCTGGTAGTGCCCAAGACCAGGCTCAAAACCCGAGGGCACCGAGCCTTCGCAGCAGCTGGCCCCAGGCTCTGGAACACTCTGCCCCTCCACGTGAGGTCGGCCCAGACCCTAGGGGTTTTTAAATCCTCACTAAAGACTCACTTCTTCTCTCTGGCCTTCTAGTCAGAGCGGAGCACGACTCCTGACTATTCCCTGTGTTTGCTATATATCTGTTGTAAATTTTTGTCTTTTATTGTGATTATAAGTGTTTTTTATTGCATGTACAGCACTTTGGCTCGACCAAAAATCGCTTTTAAATGTGCTATATAAATAAAACTTGATTTGATTTGATTTGATTTGAAACAGAGGTGATGCACTCACACTCGGCTCTGCTGATTGGTTGATGCCAGATGCTCCTGGTGCTTCATGGGATGGCTGCCTATCTGTTACAGTAGCCGGGAAGATTCAACTTCCGGTTATTCCTTTCACAGAACAGCCGTTAGCGAGAGTTAGTCTCATGGGTTTTATAGAGATTTAGGGGAATATGTGAAGTTGTAGGATAAGCATTACTAAGCTTTAGAGGTGTTGCAGTACGGTGTTGTTGTCTTTGGAGTGAGTCGGGTTAGCTGTAATCTGTTTCCAGTCTTTGTGCTAAGCTACCTGCTAGTGGAAGAGGTTTATTCATCAAACATTTTCCGACATTTTGATAGATGCCAAAAAAATCTGCAGGCTGTCCGCCTGTTTGAGATGAGAGTACTGAGAGCGATCTACCATTACTTTACGTCATTGACAGCGTGTTGAGATGAGAAGCTTCAGACTGTAGGCCTTCAGACTTTAGATCAAATCAAACTTTAAAAAAATCAAACCCCCCCAGGTAACACACATGTGATTGATAAAAACACCAACAGAAGTCAATAAACACAGGACTGAGTACAACAAGGATTCAACTCAATTAAAAGACCAATTAAAAAGCACATCTTCTCTGCTGTCATCCACACACTCCCGAATCCGCAACATTTACAACGGCAACCGAACCACGTTACAGCTGAAGGTGGGAGTCCTTGAATCACAGTACTAAGACTGCATGTTAATAGTGACTTAAAGCACTTCTTTGATGATCCCATTTCCAGAGTTAGGAAGTCATTCTTCAGATTGTTCAAGAGATTCAAGTTGTACTGAACAACATTCGTATATACGTATATACACACACATACTGAAACTAGAGGATTCCGCTGTCTGTGTGGAAACCTTTAGCAAAGGAAATGGACATGTGGTCTTCAACCTTCCTAAATTCTCCCACACCACTCCGCTCCTCCGCTCCCTCCACTGGCTCCCGGTAACTGCTAGAATCCACTTCAAGACAATGGTACTTGCGTACCATGCTGTGAATGGATCTGGCCCTTCCTACATCCAGGACATGGTTAAACCGTACACCCCAGCATGTGCACTCCGCTCTGCATCAACCAAACAGCTCGCTGCACCCTCGCTGCGAGGGGGACTCAAGTTCCCATCAGCAAAAACACGTGGGTTTGCTATCCTGGCTCCAAGATGGTGGAATGAGCTCCCCATTGACATCAGGACAGCAGATAGCTTACACACCTTCCGGCGCAGACTGAAAACTCATCTCTTTCGACTCCACTTCGAGCGATAGAACTATTAACAAAGCACTTATATACTAATAAAGGACTGGCTGTCCTAAAGCTAGTTGAGTAGCACTTGAAATGTTTTAGCTCTATGAAACCTGATGTACTGATATGATTCTGTTTTCTTCAAGTTTGTATTTTGTTGGTCGAACGCACTTATTGTAAGTCGCTTTGGATAAAAGCGTCAGCTAAATGTAATGCAATGTAATGTAATGTAACATGTGAGACATTAATATGAAGAACTTCTTCTTATCATTTGATGACTCCATGAGTGCAGTAGGGGTGCAACAACTAATCGACTTAATCGATTAAAATCGATTACCAAATTAGTTGCCAACTAATTCAGTCGTCGATTCGTTGGTGACGTCATCACATGTGTTTTACGCCGTTAAGCTCCAACGTTATTGGTCTTTTTATCGGTACTGGAGACATTTAAAAAATATATGTCATGTATTATTGCTACAAAAACATTATATTGCAGTCTTAGTGTCGCCAACTCGTTTATAATATGCAAAAAGACAAACAAATGCGTCTATGATGTATTTTCGATCTTTCTCTACCCGTCTGTGTGCGAGGGGGCGGGGCAGTTTACACACACGCAGCTGCTACATGCAGCAACACACAGACACGGAGGAGATGGCGGAGAGAACTAAGCGCTCCGAGGTGGTTAAACTTTACCCGTCTCGATGCTCGTTGCCTAAAGTGCAATAAGAGTTTAGCATGTCAGGGCGGTAACACGAGCAATGTGTCTAAACATTTAGCAAAAGTGCTCCACATCCAGACGGAGGAATGCACCGGGTTCCACTGTCTCTCTAGCAGCTCTGTAGCCCCATCCACGAGTAACGTTTCCACGTCAGGTGTTCTGTATGCTAGCAGCAACACACAGAGTTAACTACATTATACAAACATGGGTTAATGATTAGAGGAAACTAAGTTATTTAGTTTGTTAAAGTTTCAGCTATTCTGTTTACAGTTCTGTCATCAAATTATTTAATACCATTTGTTAAAACACTGTTGTTTCTTTTCATGTGAAATATTATTTATTTAATTTAAATAAAAAGCAATGTTAATTTTGTTCAAAATGCGTTTAGTTAATTTAATAATACAGGACTGTCTCAGAAAATTTGAATATTGTGATAAAGTTCTTTATTTTCTGTAATGCAATTAAAAAAACAAAAATGTCATACATTCTGGATTCATTACAAATCAACTGAAATATTGCAAGCCTTTTATTATTTTAATATTGCTGATTATGGCATACAGCTTAAGAAAACTCAAAAATCCTATTTCAAAAAATTAGAATAGTTCCTCAGACCAAGTAAAAAAAAAAGATTTATAACAGCAAAACACAATCAAACATTTGAAAATGTCCATTAATGCACTCAGTACTTGGTTGGGAATCCTTTTGCACGGATTACTGCATCAATGCGGCGTGGCATGGAGGCAATCAGCCTGTGGCATTGCTGAGGTGTTATGGATGCCCAGGATGCTTCAATAGCGGCCTTTAGCTCATTAGCATTGTTGGGTCTGGTGTCTTTCAGCTTCTTCTTCACAATACCCCACATATTCTCTATGGGGTTCAGGTCAGGGGAATTTGCAGGCCAATCGAGGACAGTAATGCCATGGTCAGTACACCAGTTACTGGTGGTTTTGGCACTGTGGGCAGGTGCCAGATCATGCTGGAAAATGAATTCCTCATCTCCATAGAGCTTTTCAGCAGACGGAAGCATGTAGTGCTCTAAAATCTCTTGGTACACAGCTGCATTTACTCTGGGCTTGATGAAACACAGTGGACCAACACCAGCAGCTGACATGGCTCCCCAAACCATCGCTGACTGTGGGAACTTCACACTGGATTTCAAGCAACTTGGATTTTGCTCCTCTCCAGCCTTTCTCCAGACTCTGGCGCCTTGACTTCCAAATGAAATACAAAACTTGCTTTCGTCTGAAAAGAGGACTTTGGACCACTGTGCAACTGTCCAGTGCTTCTTTTCCTTAGCCCAAGTCAGACGCCTCTTCCGTTGTCTTGAGTTCAGAAGTGGCTTGACCATGGGAATACGGCTATTGTAGCCCATTTCCCGGACACGTCTGTGAACAGTGACTTTTGATACCTGGACTCCAGCTCCAGTCCACTGTCTTTGAAGCTCCCCCAAATTCTGGAAGCGACTCTTCTTCACAATGCTGTTAAGGCTGCGGTCATCTCTCTTGGTTGTGCAGCGTTTCCTGCCACATTTCCCCCTTCCAACAGACTTTTTGTGGATGTGCTTTGAAACTGCACTCTGTGAACAGCTTGCTCTTTGAGAAATTTCTTTTTGTGTCTTACCCTCCTGATGGAGGGTGTCAATGACGGTCCTCTGGACAGCAGTCAGATCAGCAGTCTTCCCCATACTTGTGATTTAGTTTACTGAACCAAGCTGAGTGTTTTTCAAGGCTCAGGAAACCCTTGCAGGTGTTTCGAGTTAATTAGACGATTCAAGTGATTCGTTGAACACCCTACTAGTATACTTTTTCATGATATTCTAATATTTAGAGATAGGATATTTGAGTTTTCTTAAGCTGTATGCCATAATCAGCAATATTAAAATAATAAAAGGCTTGCAATATTTCAGTTGATTTGTAATGAATCCAGAATGTATGACATTTTTGTTTTTTTTAATTGCATTACAGAAAATAAAGAACTTTATCACAATATTCTAATTTTCTGAGACAGTCCTGTATATGTATTTTTGAATCAAGTATTCATCTTTATTGTCTTCATTGTTCGTTTCCACATGCCTAAAACAACCTCAAGCTAAATCTAAAAGTTGATGGCGTTTGAGAAATTGTGCAAGGCATAATAGTCCGAATAGTCGATTAATCGTTTCATTAATCGATAGATTAATCGATTATCAAATTAGTCGTTTGTTGCAGCCCTAGAGTGCAGCATGTGGCCTGTAGAGCTGAGGTCATTAACATCATTTAGAGCTTTTAAATCAATATAAACTGCTGGGTTCTTACGGTCATTAAAAACCTGGGAAAGCCATGGAAATTGAAAATGCTAATTCCAGGCCCTGGAAAAGTTATGGAAAACAATATTTTCCCCAAAGTTTTGGAAAAGTCATGGAAATGTAACTAAAGTTGCATCAAATATAATTTATATTTTATCTAATCGCCGAAATAGTAATACTATAATGATAATAAATACTGTATCGTATCTATAGTAATGAAACATAAAATGTCATCTAACTGACGAGGTGTTTTGCTGGTGAGAGATTTGAGTGGCTTTAGCGTATAGAAGCTAGTAAGCCTATTATTGGATTTGTTTTAGATAGGCACAACATGTTTCAGACCTTATTTTCCTGTTCCATGTTAAAATAAACCATTTTCAGTGGTACTGCTGAGAAAGAGTAATTTTTTGGTCATGGAAAATTAGGTAAAGGTCATGGAGAGGTCATTGAAAATCATTGGTGAAAAAGTGTATGAACCCTGAAACTGTTAGAGAGAATTAGGTCGGACAGCACTATCAATCCTGCATGTACAGTCACGTAGAATCGATGTTTCTATGTCATAACTCTTAGTGTTATTTTGATGTATCAAACTCTAAGGAGTGATTCTGTAAAGAGGCCGTCTGGACATCACTGAATCCAGTCCGGCCATGAAAATCATCTCTCCATGGCCAATATGCACACACTAATTATGAAAATGTATGTTTCTTAAAGGTGACCGATCATGCTATATTTAAATGATATAGTGTATGACCATACCTATATAAGGTATATTTATACATTTTATTTTTCAAAATACCAAACAGATGATTTTTTAGCCATGCCTCGTTTCGCTCATTTTCGCTTTATTCCAAACCTGTCTATGAAAATTCTGAGCAGCAGCTGACCACGCCCCTCCTGCAGAAGGGCCGGCGAGAGTCACGTTACCATGCTTGCTGTGATTACGAGTGTGGAATACACATGTAATCTCAGAGCAATGCATGTGTTCAAGCATATTATCAATTTGATCCAGAAACTGAAGCAGCGGAGGTTTTGGTGGAGGTGCAAACATCTCGGTTGCAGCAGGACGTTTCTGAATGGTTAGTTGACAAGCTGTTGTCCCTATTTATTTTTACTCTGTTTGTTACGATGCTTGCTACTTATTCCGTTCATATTTTGGCTAATTAGCAAGAATGCAATGTGTACAGTTTGTAACTTAGAGTTTGTAACGCAAACAAAGCGATACATATATATATTTATAAAGGGAGACATTCATATTTTCAGCATATATACAATGGCCTCATTGCGTTTAATAGTTTACAGTCCTTTTCTTCCAACATCGTGCAACAACCGTTGGAAAGTTCAATAACTTAGGGTGATAAAAAGTATAACTCCAACACCTCAGTTGTCAGCAATGTGTGTTTCATGTGTTTTAAAAGCTCAGTTATTGACTTCTTTCTAAAGGGGTACATGTGCAAATTGCGCCACGATGCCTTCTGAACCGGAGCATGTGCTGCATGGAGATACCACACGTAACATTAGCTTCACTAAGTTGTCTGTTCACATGTCATTCAATATATGTTTATCACACTAGGTGTAAAGACGGATGCAGGAACATGAGGACTCTGTAACCTGTGTGGTGGACCATCCTGGATTGGAGCCCGTGTGCCTAAATGTGTTGTCCCTGCAGAATGCATTGAATATTTACAGAGCTGAACACAGTTGGACTACAGTTGAGGCAAATAGAGCACTGAGTGGTTTGTTTGTTTTGACTGAAATTGTAAAACGAATGCTAATATTGTTCATGGAAATAAATACTGGTGTATATGGCTTTATGCAATCTTTCATTCTGTCATTGTACATGTACTATTATATACTACACAGCAATGGCATAACACACCCATGTGTACGATAAAAAAAGTCCACACACAACCTTATGCTTTTGAAATCAGAATATTCTTTACCCATCCCAACATGAATAATCACGACACACTTGATATCAACTCGGAACTTTATTGTCAAAATCAACGGTTATTTGAACCCATAAAAAACAGGAGCTTTGTGAGCTGGTGCTGGGGCTTCCGGATCAGGATCAGAGTGGTGATTCCGGCCTGCGTTGTCCTCTGATCCGTGAAATGTCTATGTTAGGTTCAGACAGCAGCCAAACTGAACCGTGTAGCATACCCGGCGATGACCTCCTCCCTGTCAGGTTGCTCATAACGGTGCAGGGTCCACAAAGACTTGGTCGAAGATGAGGTCCATCAAGTTGGCCACGTAGCCTGTGCAATGTTAAAAAAAGCACAACAAAAAAAGTGGATTAGTATATGCATGTCGTCAACAACAACATACCAGGGCTTTAGCTCCGTTTTACTCGTGGTGTGTGTCCCCTCGCATACATACATACATACAGTGTTGTATCCTAACACACCCCCATTTATATTCATGTGCGCAAAAGCTTTTACATATAACGGTGCAAAAAACGGCATGTCTCATTAGCTTAGCGTAGCTTAGCGTAGCTTAGCTTACAGATCGATGATATATGATCGTTCTTACAGACTACAATCACAAAAGCTTTTACATAACGCTGGAAAAAACGGCACTTACCTCCAGAAGATTACGTTTGTTATTATAACTTACTCAATATGATTTTTTAGAGGATACAAAATACTAATACATAGGAGAATAAATACTTGTGTTATCGGCTAGGCTAGGCGTGGCTTTACAGCCTTCACACAGATCGCCATTACGGCAGTCTGAACATGTTCGCAAATGCCTGATAATTATAATAAAAGACAAAGCAAAGACTGCGGAGCGTACAAAATAAAATGTTACAAGAACATATAAACATCTAACCGATTACTAGTTGGGGTTGAGGCGACATTGATACGGCGAAGCTACATGCTACATGCTACATGCTACATACTACAAGCTAGATATAGCTTTATCAGGAAAAACACCGCTAAATAAAACTTACAGCTTCAGAATTGGATGTGTCCTCACTGGCCTGGTCCCGGATGGTTGGTATTGATCCCGGGTGTAGCATTAGTTTGGAGGCATATCCGTGTTGGACTTGAGAGAAGTTCATAAACATGTCCGTGGTTTAACTGGCTTAGACATCCTGCCAAGAGCAGGCAAAAACACAGATGTGACTGGGGTAACCTGCCGATAGCCTATATGCGAATGAGAGGTTTGGCAATGCACGTGGCCGTGGCTCATTCCCCTGATAGGTGGAGAGTTGACCAATAAGCGGAGTACGTCTTTGTGACGTAGAAAAGTGTCGGAATGTGGATCCATTTTTTTCAGATCCGTTGCAGCCCCTTTTTTAGAGATTTGGCGAAGGAGGAAAATAGAGAGGGTTGTGTTTTCTGACACTTGGTGAGTTCCCTGGAACACCGGGGACACATAATCATGTATAAAAGATGTACAAAGGTGCATTTTGCATGATAGGTGCCCTTTAAGTTGCCTGTTGAGGCACAATGTCAGTTTTCAGTGCTGTCCCTGGGCAAGGGTATTACTCTTCTGCTTCATTTCATGTGAAAAGTGACGGCCACTGTTTCTCTCCACACCCTTATCACTAAGCTTGTTCTGTATATGAATTATTAGAAAAGGAAAACACATGAATTGAAATGCAATTAAGTAGGTCCAATCATCATTTAATAAAACTAAAATGAAAAACTAAAGACAAATCTAACGCTGCCCCTGGTTGGCAGTACTTTCCTATTCAGCTCACAGATAGAGTGTTGTATTCTCACTAAACTGTTTTTATTCAGTCTCATCAATGGGGCGAAGCCTGCGAGCGAGTTCAGGCAGTCAACTCGAGCACTTGTGCTGCATTCATACATAACGTCCCTTGCCACTCTACAACCAACCAAACAGAGTCTCCTTAATGTGCCGCTCTATTTAACCTGCCAGATCTCTCTCTATTGCTGCAGCTACCTCCACGTCGCTGCTGCTTGCTGCCCCACCACCACCCAAGCTTCCACCTGTAGGCTCGGGGGGTTAGTTATTTAATCATCACTCATCGTGCTATGTATATCTGTGGAGTGATGAGGCCCGAACCTAGACGCCAAACTCAACTATATGCTGCTTCTAATAAACATATGAACCTGTTCCACACCGCCCCCCCCCCCGATACCGGTGGGAAAAACGCGTCATCTGCAGGAAACAGCGTCTGAGGGCATCTTAATATTCAATAAACTATAAATGTTTTATATCCATGTAACGGGAAGAAACTCAGCTAACTGATCCTTTTTTTTTTTTTTTTTTTTTAAAAACCCACAAAGCCAGCGCTGAGCCTATGCATTAGCCACGAGCGAAAAAATGCTAACGCATTACTGCACAGAAACTCACTCATTACACCCGTATTACTTATCATAGCAGCACGTCCAACTCATCGATTCGCATCGTGAGATGACACAGAATCGATCGGTACTTACATCATCACTCCATGATAAGAACTCGCGAAGATATTAACAAGAACAGACATCAAAACATGTGGCCCTAGGTAGCTAAAAACGCTAACATGGCTTACCTGTGTCGTAGTCTGGTCAAAAGTGGTCTTCAATGGCATTAAAACGATAACAACGCTGCTGAAGTTAATCCATAGGTTAATCCAATGTCTCTGTGTCACTTTGAATGATTTCTGATAATCCATAAGCAATAAACCTGCTTTTCCGTTTCCAGATGTCAGAGCGAGAGATAGGTTCGCTCTCATGTAAAACTGTGTGCGCATAGCTCTAATTTCTCAATGGTAGTGGGTGTGTGCATGTGGAAATCCCCCTTCGATTCTATTGGCCCTAACGGTCAAAAAAAGATGTCAATCACCAAAATCGACCAATGGGTTCCAGAGAAACGGTAAAAACGCGAGGTGGAGCTTATTTTGCTAAACCTCTCTAAAAAGGTCAAATGTCACTGTTTTACACCATGTTCAATCTGAATTTTACATCTATATTGATTCTGACTTTTCTACATCCAACTCACATGTTTATCATTACTTTGATTAAGCCTTTTTCCTAGACAGAAGAACACGTCTACAGATGTAAGCTGGCTTTTACTAATGACATTTCTTATTCTCAGCGTCAAACACCAGCAGCCATCTCTGGACAGGCTGTGGTGCTGTTCTGAATAATTTATATTCTGCACTTCTTCTTCTTCTTCTTCTTCTTCTTCTTCTTCTTCTTCTTCTTCTTCTTCTTCTTCTTCTTCTTCTTCTTCTTCTTCTTCTTCTTCTTCTTCTTCTTCTTCTTCTTCGCTGCCTGACCGCATTGCTGCGTGATTGGTTCTCCTGATGAACTGGATGTTTTCCTTTTCAGTCAGTCTGAAGGACACAGCGCAAATCAAATTCTCAAATTGTCAACTTTAATGAGTTTAAAGCAGCACGGGAACCAATTACATCATCAAGCTCAAGGTGCTGACAGCTCATTACACAGAGAGGAAACACTCATGAGCAGAGGCTTCTCCTCAGACAGCACACCTGACTGAGGAGCATCATACTCGCACAGTATAGATGATAAATACACCCGTCAGAGGAAACAGGGAGACCTTTGAGACCTAAAGATTCACTGAGTCAGCAAAAACTAATACTCCTAACTCTGAAACACACATTGCAGCAGCTGCGTGTGTGTATTAGTTTCAAAGCCCTGTAATAAGAACACACTGCTATTCAAAGCTACACTGAAAAACTGAAACGTTGACTTTAATTAAACGTATTGTGTCAACATATTTCACATAACTGTACTAGGTTAGTTGAAGAAATAATATTACGTTTAAATAAAAAATATTAGGTTCAACTTAATATTATTGCTTTCTACTAACCTAAAAAAGTTATGTGAAATCTGTTGACGACATAATACATTTAATTAAAGTCAACGTTTCAGTTTTTTCAGTGTTTGGATTGATAAACATTACATTACACATTTGTAATAAGTTATTATTTTGAGCATGTAATTGAACGTTATATCATATACTGCCAAATACTTTTTTCTCTCCTCTGTTGAAACTTTAAGAGTCTATCAGATGATTTACACCATGAATAACTAGCTCCATGGTAACCAAGTTAGCATTGCTAGCCATTCTTAATGGGAACTATTAGGAAGGTTAGCCCACATCTATGATCCAACAGTTAGACTGCTAACTTGTACCTGTAATGGTACATGGGACACATTATTCTTAGGTGCTTGAATAGCTCAAAGCCTGATGAAGGAAGTTTGTTAGGTCATTAATGTTGAAAGTGTGTGCTCCTTATTTATGACGGATCAGCTTGAGACCTAAGTGATGGAATGCAGCTACCTTATTCAGAGAAAATATGCCCGTTAAAAAGTGTCTTTGTACTCCAAAGTGCAGGGCAAAAAACCCGAACGTGGCTCAATCTTTTGGTGCACGTCCTTAAAACAGCGCTTGAAACGGAGGAACTAGCACAGAAGGCTCTGGGGAAAAAAACTATTGTATGCACACTTCTTTACCCGGCAGAACACGTAGTAATGTGTAGCTAATGTTACAATTAACCTCACAAGCATCTACAAGGAAAACATTATTGCAGAAACCTGTGTTAATATGATGTAAATGTATGCAGTGTATTGATGTCTGGCATCCTTTTAACTGGACTCTGGTTCAGTGCCTTGCTCAAGGGCACAACGGCAGGGCAGGAGGTGAACTGGGACCAAGTACCAGTCCGCACTCCATATTTAGGTCTGTTTGGGGACTTGAACCTGCAACCATACGGCTCCCAGTCCAAGCCCCTACTGACTGATCTCCTGTTATTCCCTTTGTCTCCAACTACTTCTTCACATTTATTAAAGCCCAAAATGCCACAAAAGGAAGTAGAATGGACAGACAGCCCAGACCTCCTTGCCCAACCTCGCAGTGTTCACAGAAGTGAAAAATAATGAGTATATCCGTGCTTCTGATGTCAGGCTTCCTAGACTGGGACAATTAGATTAGAAACTGCCCTCCTTGCTGTCACTGAGGAACTGCACACTGCTAAAGCAGCATCCCTCTCCACTGTCATCATCCTGTTGGACCTGTCTGCTGCATTCGACACGGTGAACCATCAGATCCTCCTTCGCACTCTCCAAGAACTTGGAGTTTCAGGCTCTGCACTATCCCTCCTCACCTCATACCTCAAAGACCGCACCTACAGGGTTACTTGGAGAGGGTCGGAGTCCGACCCTTGTCAATTAACTACAGGGGTCCCTCAGGGCTCTGTTCTTGGTCCCCTCCTCTTCTCCTTGTACACAAACTCGGTCAGATCTGTCATTAGCCCGCATGGTTTTTCATACCACTGCTACGCTGACGACACCCAATTAATTCTGTCCTTTCCCCACTCAGAGACCAGGTCGTCGCACGCATCTCTGCTTGTCTAGCTGACATCTCTCAGTGGATGTCTGCTCATCACCTCAAGCTCAACCTTGATAAGACTGAACTGCTTTTCCGGGAAAAGATTGTCCCACTCTTGACCTAACAATCAACATCGGCACCTCTGTTGTTTCCCCGACTCAGACTGCAAGGAATCTGGGTGTGATCCTAGATAACAACCTGTCCTTCACTGCAAACATAGCTGCTACAACCCGCTGCTGCAGATACACGCTTTACAACATCAGGAAGATTCGTCCCCAGCTGACCCAGAAAGCGACGCAGGTTCTGGTCCAGGCTCTCGTCATCTCACGCCTAGACTACTGCAACTCCCTCCTGGCTGGTCTACCTGCATGTGCCATCCGACCTCTGCAGCTCATCCAGAATGCAGCGGCTCGTCTGGTCTTCAACCTTCCTAAATTCTCCCACACCACGCCGCTCCTCCGCTCCCTTCACTGGCTCCCTGTAACTGCTAGAATCCACTTCAAGACAATGGTACTTGCATACCATGCTGCGAATGGATCTGGCCCTTCCTACATCCAGGACATGGTTAAACCGTACACCCCAGCACGTGCACTCCGCTCTGCATCAACCAAACTGCTCGCTGCACCCTCGCTGCAAGGGGGACCCAAGTTCCCATCAGCAAAAACACGTGGGTTTGCTATCCTGGCTCCAATATGGTGGAATGAGCTCCCCATTGACATCAGGACAGCAGATAGCTTACACACCTTCCGGCGCAGACTGAAAACTCATCGCTTTCGACTCCACTTCGAGCAATAGAACTATTAACAAAGCACTTATATACTAATAAAGGACTGGCTTACCTAAAGCCAGTTGAGTAGCACTTGAAATATGTTTGCTCTATGAAACCTGATGTACTTATATGATTCTGTTTTCTTCAAGTTTGTATTTTGTTGGTCGAACGCACTTATTGTAAGTCGCTTTGGATAAAAGCGTCAGCTAAATGCAATGTAATGTAATGTAGTACATATGCTAGGCCTGTGAGTGGCGCTGCCGCCGCCACAAAATACACTAAAAGCAGCGAAGAAGACCCCGGAGCATGGTTGCCATGGTTGCCCTTCTGTTTATTCTCCGCGGTGGACGGCGTGTTCTCCTGCTGTATCTCTCTACGGTAGTCCACCAGCAGATGAAAAACACCCACCTCTCTGCCTCTTCCAAGGGACGAGGGGACCGTGCGGCAGAATTTCCGTTAACATTTTTTTTCGCTGGTCAACGTGTCAGGTTAAAGTTGAAATCTTCCAGACAAAATTAGAAAAGTGGCGGTCAGAGGTCTTCTTTGTTATTTATTGAGCTTTAAAACAAATTGATTACGACTCTGTATAATAATATAATAATAATACACGGAGCCTCTCTTTTCCTCCCCCTCTTCTGACAGCCCAGCAGCTGATCTCTGAGCAGGAGACGTGGGTTCCTTCTCAGGTCGATTAAATTGATTCCTTGCGTCCCTCACTTGCAAGGAAACCACGAGAAGCAGGGAAATATGTTTTAAGAGCAATGGGACGTCCTTTCTTCCGGAGCGTCACGTGAAGCGACGTCCGTTTGTGATGACGCCACACAGCTGATCCTCTGACAGCAGCTCTGTCCCTGTTATTTTCACAAACACCCCCGCCTCTGTTAGTACACATTTACTGACACAAACATTTGTATCATCTGTTGTAGACCCAAATACATTAAATAAAATAAGAACTCATTCTCAAAAAAGATAAACGCCATTCTTAAAATGTATAAACGAAAAAAGCGATCATGAAAATGTTTCCAATAAATGAATAAAACATTTTTTGACCACTTTGTTGTTCAGATATATCACATATTTGTAACTAAATGATACATGAATTGAAACAAAACACGGTATAAACTGAGGAGTGGCTCTCGTGAGTTTCATGTATTTTCTTCTCTCCGCTGGGAAACTGCTCTCATGTTAAGAAGCATCAGATCAGTGCATGCACTGCATCGTCCAATCAGTGAGCGATACACAGTAAGGGGGCGGGGCGAGTATCTGAGGATTTCATCGGAGGATGGTCTGTTGATTCCTCCATTATCGCTCCTCCATTATCGCTCCTCGATCCTCGGTCCTCCGGTAGAAATAAGCGCCATGGGACGGTACTCAAGATGGCGCAGACAAATCAACTTCCGGTGATACTGAGGACCGAGGAGCGAGGAAATGAAAATAATCGACCGGAGAAGGACCCGTGGGGAGAGGGAGACGTGGGGAGAGGGAGACGTGGGGAGAGGGAGGCGGGGCTATTTCATAGGCCTGTCACGATAATACATTTTGTTGGACGATACATTTTCCCGGAAATTATTGCGATAAACGATAATATTGTCGGCACTGTTGTAAGACCATTTTAGACCACTCAAACAAACCACTGGAAGCTGGAAGCGTGGCACACAACAAACCATGTATAGCAACGATCCGGACAGCAGGCTTGAATACTGTAGCTGGCTTGATTTCAGGGTAGGTGTGTTGATTGCTGATTTGGTCCAGTGGAGTACAAGCAGGAGAAAAGACAGGAGGGGGAGGGGGAAAACAGACTAAACCAAAAACACACCAAGCACCCGTCATTCATACTGAAAGCAGAAAGATAAAATAAAACACACTCATACCATGCATACATGACTCAAGGAGGAGGACCCATGACATCTGATCCCTTCCAAAAGTTGGTTCTTCCTTGTCCAATGCGACACCCTTCCCCCAAGTTACAGAGAATACTGGCCAGTTTTTGTTGTTGTTACTAACAAACAAACCAACACATAACCTCCTTGTCAGAGGTACAAATGTACGGAAAGTGAGCGTATTGTTTGCTGTCTGAAGCGGATTAACAACCCTGTTTGTCACAAACGAGCTGAGGACCAAAATGCAGAACACGGGAAACCAGAGATAGTCGGTAACCAGCTTTATTAGAGGCAATAGGCTGGTAGGAGACAACACGGCAGATAGTAGGCAAAGGGCTGGTCGGGGACAGGCGAGGTTTCCGGGAGAAGGCAGGACGGGAGTCGCAGGTACAGAACGGGTCAGGGAGCAGGCGAGGCAGGCTGGTCAGGGACAGGCGAGGGTTCCGGGAGAAGGCAGGACGGGAGTCGCAGGTACAGAACGGGTCAGGGAGCAGGCGAGGCAGGCTGGTCAGGGACAGGCAGGGTCGAAACCGGGAGAGCAATCTGAGGAGTAATGCGGGAAAGACTGGCATGCTGCAAAGTACGATCTGGCACTGAGGTGAAAGTGAAGTGGGCCTAAATACTAATGGAGCTGATGGGTGTAACAGAGTGAGAGAGAGAGAGACAGGGTGTGACTACCAGGTGACTAAGGAATGATAATGCAGAAAATAGGTGAGTGAGAAAGCAGACTGTGACAGAACCCCCCCCTTAATGGACGGCTCCAGACGTCTAAACAATTCTTTTAAAGGAGACTCAAGAAAAAAAAAGAAAAAAAAACCCTACAGATACCGGGTGGAAGGTGGAGGTATGGGAAAGGTTAGTACTCGTCTGAGACTGCTCTCTCGACCTCTCCCTCCTGGAAATCCTCGTCCTCCTCGCCCGATGACGCCTCCCCCTCCTCCTTGACGAAGCCTCTGGTCCGTAGCGGATGAGTACTCCCTGGCTTAACGCCTGGTTGAGCGTGGGTCCTAGACGGCTGCTTCGGGTAACGCAGGTGGAAGTCTCGGATGAGTTGCGGGTTGAGGATATGACGAGCCGGAACCCACTGCCTCTCCTCAGGACCATAGCCCTCCCAGTCCACCAAATATTGAACCCCTCTTCCTCTGAGACGGGAACGGAGTAGACGACGAAGGGTGTAGGTAGGGCCCCCATCGATCATCCTAGGGGGTGGTGGTGGAGGGGCGGCGGAAACCATAGGACTCTCCCGGACAGGTTTAATCCTAGAAACGTGGAAGGTGGGATGGATCTTCATGTTCCGGGGCAAACTCAGTCGAACTGCTGCAGGATTAATGACCTTGACAATCCTGAAGGGTCCAATAAACCTAGGCGCTAATTTCTTAGACTCCACCCGAAGGGGAATGTTCTGAGTGGAAAGCCACACCCTCTGGTCTACCTGGTATACAGGTGCCTTGGTGCGTCGGCGGTTCGCTGATGTGGCGTACCGGTTAGCAGACTGAAGCAGAGTTGTTCGAGCCTGCCTCCAAGTCCTCCGACAACGTCTGATGAAAGCCTGGACAGACGGACAGGTAACCTCATTCTCCAATGCAGAGAACAATGGGGGTTGAAAACCGTAAGCACACTGAAAAGGGGAAAGACCAGTAGCGGAACTGATGAGGGTGTTGTGGGCATACTCCACCCACAGGAGTTGTTTTGACCAGGTCGTGGGATGATCGGAAGCCATGCAGCGGAGAGTGGTCTCCATCTCCTGATTCTTCCGTTCGGTCTGGCCATTGGCCTGTGGGTGGAAACCGGAGGTGAGACTGACTGTTGCCCCGATCAATTCACAAAACTCCCTCCAAAACACAGAGGTGAATTGGGGCCCCCGGTCGGAAACCACATCAGTCGCCAGTCCGTGAATACGAAAAACAGAAGAATCAGTTCTGCCGTCTCCTTAGCTGACGGGATTTTAGGCAGGGGTACGAAATGAGCCATCTTACTAAACCAATCTACCACCGTCAAGATGGCAGTATGTCCGTGGGACGGTGGTAGACCAGTCACAAAGTCCAATGAAATATGTGACCAAGGGCGACGTGGGACCGGTAATGGATGAAGGAGGCCAGCTGGCGCTTGGTGAGATGGTTTGTGCCGATTGCAAACAGGACAGGCGTTCACAAACTCCCGGGTGTCAGCCTCCAGCGTGGCCCACCAGAACCGTTGTAGGACCATCCCTCTGGTACGTTGAATTCCAGGGTGGCAGGAAAGTCTGGAGCTATGAGCCCACTGAAGCACCTCAGCCCTCAAAGCCTGAGGCACAAACAAGCGGTTAAGAGGACAAGAACTAGGACCGGGTTGGTCCACCAAAGCGGTCTTAACCCTCTCCTCAATCTCCCAAGCGAGGACGCCGATCACTCGAGGAGCAGGAAGAATAGTGTCCGGAATACCCCGGGTGTCTCCCTCCCTCCCAAACTGCCGGGACAAAGCGTCAGCCTTCACGTTGCGGGAGCCCGGGTGGTAGGAGAGGAAAAAATTAAACCGGGTGAAAAATAACGACCACCTGGCTTGTCGAGAATTCAGTCTTTGTGCCGACCTGATGTACTCCAGGTTCTTATGGTCAGTCCAAACCTGAAATGGTTGTTCTGTTCCCTCAAGCCAGTGTCACCACTCCTCCAACGCCAACTTGACTGCTAGCAGCTCCCGATTCCCCACGTCATAGTTTCTCTCCGCCGGACTCAATCTCTTCGAAAAGAAAGCACAGGGGTGGAGCTTCTGGTTCTCACCAGAACGTTGCGACAGGATGGCCCCCACCCCTACGTCAGAAGCATCCACCTCCACCACCAACTGACCAGCGGGGTCTGGTACTTTCAGGATAGGAGCCGACGTAAACCGGCCCTTGAGGTCCTGAAAAACCTCCTCGGCTGCAGGGGACCATCGGAACGTCACCTTGGACGAGGTCAGGGCGGTGAGCGGGGCGGCCACTGTGCTGTAGCCACGGATGAACCGTCTGTAGAAGTTGGCGAATCCCAGGAAACGCTGCAGCTCCCTCCGGGAATCAGGGACCCGCCACGAGGTAACTGCTGAAACCTTAGAAGGATCCATCTCCACACTTCCTTGACCCACGATGTAGCCAAGAAAGGCGACCGAAGAAGTGTGAAACTCGCACTTCTCCGTCTTGACGAACAGCGAGTTCTCCAGAAGTCTCTGGAGGACTGTCTGGACATGATGGACGTGCTCCTTGAGGTTCTTTGAAAAAATCAAGATGTCGTCCAGATAGACAAAAACATAACGATCCAACATGTCTCGGAGTACGTCGTTCACCAACGCCTGGAAAACTGCAGGGGCGTTGGTAAGTCCAAATGGCATCACCAGGTACTCGTAATGTCCCGAAGAGGTGTTGAAGGCGGTCTTCCATTCGTGCCCCTCCCGGATTCGTACCAGGTGATAAGCGTTTCGTAGATCCAGCTTAGTGAAGATTGTAGCCCCCTGTAGTAACTCAAATGCTGACGAGATGAGTGGCAAGGGATAACGATTCTTCACCGTGACGTCGTTCAGGCCCCGATAGTCAATGCAGGGTCTCAGGGAGTCGAGCATGGCACAAGGGTCTTAGATTGGGGATCAGCTCAGAGGTTTGGCCCACCAGTATACTCCCCATTACTGATGAGCTCTGTCTTTTACCGGACAACGGGAAACCCTATGTCCAGCCTGACCACAGTAAAGGCAAAGATTACCTCTTCGACGTAATTCCCTCTCCTCAGAGGTAAGACTGGTACGACCCACTTGCATGGGCTCGACCTCGTACCGTGAGTCAGAGTAGGAGTGGGAACTCTCCGCCGAACCCGGAAGTCGAAATCTCCCGGAAACCGGAAGTTGTTGTCGCGAGCAGCGGACCGCCGCTCGCGTCTGTTGCTCTCCTCTCCGAGTCTGGATTCGTCCGTCAATCCGAGAGGTGAGCTCAATCAACCCATCCAAGGAAGCAGGGAGATCATAGGAAACCAGCTCATCTCTCATATAATCCGCTAATCCTCTCAGATATGCGTCACACTGCGCCGGCTCATTCCAGCTGCTGCGACGGCTGCTGGTGCGGAAGTCAATAGCGTAATCCACCACCGTGCCGGAACCCTGGCACAAACTCAGCAGACCTCCAGCAGCGTCGGGACCCAGACGAACGGGACCGAACACCTTCCGCATCTCCGCGGAAAATGCAGCAAAAGAGGCGCAGGCTGGTGTCTGCTGCTCCCACTCTGCAGTTCCCCATAAACGTGCTCTCCCCGTCAGATGATTAACGGTGAAAGCTACACGAGCCGCCTCGGAGGCGAAGGTGTGTGGCTGCAGTGAAAACAATATGGAACAGTTTGTGAGAAAAGGACTGCATCCCTCCGGCTCACCAGCGTAGCGTTCCGGCGTTCCCACACGAGGCTCCGGAGCGTATCCCGTCGACCCAGGGGCTGGAGCGAGCATCGGAGCTGCGGGCGGAGGGACGGTAGCAGCCATGGTAGCGGCTAGCTGTTGTACGGTGGCGGCCATCTGTTGCATCTGGGAGGTAAGGTAAGCCAGCGTTTGTCCCTGGGTTGAGGTTGCCTGGTGGGTCTCGATAGCTAAGGTAGCTATTGTGACCTCCTGTCTTTGGATGGCATCCTCAACCCTCTCAAAGCGGTCTCTAGGAGACCCGGTGTTTGCTTGGTCCATTTCTGGCCAGATCGTTCTGTCACAAACGAGCTGAGGACCAAAATGCAGAACACGGGAAACCAGAGATAGTCGGTAACCAGCTTTATTAGAGGCAATAGGCTGGTAGGAGACAACACGGCAGATAGTAGGCAAAGGGCTGGTCGGGGACAGGCGAGGTTTCCGGGAGAAGGCAGGACGGGAGTCGCAGGTACAGAACGGGTCAGGGAGCAGGCGAGGCAGGCTGGTCAGGGACAGGCGAGGGTTCCGGGAGAAGGCAGGACGGGAGTCGCAGGTACAGAACGGGTCAGGGAGCAGGCGAGGCAGGCTGGTCAGGGACAGGCAGGGTCGAAACCGGGAGAGCAATCTGAGGAGTAATGCGGGAAAGACTGGCATGCTGCAAAGTACGATCTGGCACTGAGGTGAAAGTGAAGTGGGCCTAAATACTAATGGAGCTGATGGGTGTAACAGAGTGAGAGAGAGAGAGACAGGGTGTGACTACCAGGTGACTAAGGAATGATAATGCAGAAAATAGGTGAGTGAGAAAGCAGACTGTGACACTGTTAACTCTTCCCAATCTGCTATGCAATAATGCAGCACCACTCCATTGATTGGACCTTATTATGAGTGTGTATTGGCGTGCAGTTGAACCTGTGTGTAACCTCTGCTCTCCACGCTCCCTCATGCTGAGCACAGTCATTTACCCGTCCAAACAACACGTCCAGGCTCTATAATGGGCTTTTAGTGATAGTAATGAGCTCGAGGAGACAGCGGCGCTGCGCTTTGTTGCCGGCAAGACGTCCAATTATCAGTCTGCACCTATCGAAGTGGGTCGCAGCGGCTTCAGACGGAGCGCTGCAGTCCCACCTCTGCTTCCTGTACGTCCTCCACTCTGTGAGAGGCTACAAAGAGCTCAATGAAAGGCATTCACTCCCTCTGAGTTGTTGAGACTCGGACTCCTTCCTTAATGCTTCTGTTCACTAGAGAATGACTGATTTCACTGAAAAAACTGTAATAAATGTATTATGTCATGTATGAGGTTAGTTGAAAGCAATAATATTAGGTTTAAATGACAAATAATAGGTTCAACTAATTATTATTGCTTTCAACCAACCTCATACAGTTATTTGGAACACATTTAAGTCAAAAGTCAAAGTCAGCTTTATTTTCAAAAATTCTACATGTGTTATACATCCAGAAATATCGAAATATCATTTCCCGCAGTCCCACAGTGTGACATGTATACATACAACAAAACAAAAAGGGCCTAGATAAACGTGGTATGTATACCACGTTTATCTAGGCCCTTTTTGTTTTGTTTAATGTATAAATTAAACAAAACAAAGGGCCTAGATAATCGGGGTATACAGTTTTAAAATGGGCAGAAAAGTGACTGGTGCTGGATGAGGGAAGGTTTTGTGTATGTGTGTGTGTTTGTGTGTGTATGTGTGTGTGTGTGTGTGTGTGTGTGTTTGTGTGAGGGGGGGGTTAAAGTCAAGGACCATTTGGGGCAGGGGAGAAAGGTGGGAGTCAAGGGAGAGATGTCAGAGAGAGGGAGAGAGGAAGGAAGGGAGGGAGGGGAGAGAGTTCAGCATCCTGACCGCCTGGTGGAGGAAGCTGTTCCTCAGCCTGGTAGAGCTCGAGCAGAGGCTGTGGAACCTTCTCCCTGAAGGCAGGAGGCTGAAGAGGCTGTTGGAGGGGTGGGTGGAGTCACCCACAATGCTGAGTGCTTTGCGGGTGAGGCGGGTGTTATATATGTCCTGTAGTGATGGGAGTGAGGCACTGATGATCCGGGCAGAGTTCACTATGCGCTGCAGGCTCTTGCGGTTGGAGGCGGTGCAGCTTCCAAACCACAGTGTGATGCAGCTGCTGAGGATGCTCTCGGTGGCGCCTCGGTAGAAAGACAGCATGTTGGGGGGTGATGCTCCGGCTCGCTTGAGCTTCCTGATGAAGTACAGGCGATGCTGGGCTTTCTTCGCTGGTGTGGTGGTGTTGTTTCTCCAGGTGAGGTCATCAGTGATGGTCACACCAAGGAATTTGGTGCTGGTCGCCTGCTCCACAGCAGCACCGTTGATGGTCAGGGGGAGAGGGGGTCGACGGTGGGTTCTCCTGATTCTCCTGATGTCTCCTTTGTTTTCTCCAGGTTGAGGAAGAGGTTGTTATTTTGGCACCACAGGGCCAGCTGGTTCACTTCCTTCCTGTAGTTAGTCTCATCGTTGTGGCTGATGAGACCCACCACAGTAGTGTCGTCTGCAAACTTCACGATGTGGTTGGAGCTGAAGTTGGGTTTGCAGCCGTGGGTCAGCAGAGTGAAGAGAAGGGGGCTGAGCACACATCCTTGTGGGGCCCCGTACTCAGTATGAGGGTGTTTGAGGTGTTGTTGTTGACCCGTACAGCTTGTGGTTTCTCTGTGAGGAAATCCAGCAACCAGTTAAAGAGAGAGGGGCTGAGGCCCAGGTCTGTAAGTTTTTGTACAAGCTGCTGGGGGATGATAGTGTTGAATGCTGAGCTGAAGTCTATGAATAGCATTCTAACATATGAGTCCTTAGTGTCCAGGTGTGAGGGCTGGGTGGAGAGTGGAGGAGATTGCATCCTCTGTGGACCGTTTAGCTCGGTAGGCAAACTGAAACGGGTCCAGCGATGGGGAGAGGGTGGATTTGATCTGCGTCATGACCAGCCTTTCAAAGCACTTCATGATGGTGGAAGTTAGTGCGACGGGGCGGTAGTCGTTGAAGCCGGATGGAGATGACTCCTTTGGCACTGGAATTATGGTGGTTTCCTTGAAGCAGGGTTAGGGTTAGGGTTATGACCTAGGTTATGACCTAACCCTAACAATGACCTTAACTAAAGTTACATTTTCAGTGTAATGGTGGAACCCTAACAACGTAGTTTCGGTTATGAGGACTATGATTTGATTTTGAATGGCACTGATGGAACATATTCCCTTGTCTTTAGGATGTGAATAGCTTATATACTCTGGAATTAACCATTTTCATAATATGGCTAAATAAATGTGTCCCCGGTCCGTAAATGGATTCATGTCAAATGTGTAACTCTGTAATACACACACACACACACACACACACACACACACACACACACACACACACACACACACACACACACACACACACACACACACACACACACACACACACACACACACACACACACACACACACACACACACACACACACACACACACCTCTCCCCTTATTTCGTTGATAGACGATGTAATAACTTGGGGAAATGTAATAAATTGTGTCTATACATGGCTTACAAATGCAATAAAGTTTGAAGAGGCAATCAGTTCTCGACTAACATAACATTGAGTATTACATTATCTGCCATCACAGGCACGATGTAATGTTAAATGATGAGCCAGTTATACTAACATTATTAAAGGGCCACCGGTGTCATGGAATCTTTCTTTGCTTACAGACATGTCACATTTTATGTAATATTATTGGTGCTAAAACGCCGACATAATTAGCAACATTAATCATTAAACCATTTTTTGTTCCTAAAACACATTAAAAGTATTATTTTTCATCTTTAAAGGACAAAGTGAATGACATTTTCTTAACGATGCAAAACTGTTTAGTCACTTTCATATTTTAAGTAATTTTGTTTGAAAATGAGTGTGAATAAGGTTCTTGAAAAAAGTTAAATGTATTAAAGTTAGTTGCTCTAGTGTGCTCCTGATGTTCTGGTGTATATCAGTATGTAGTGTCTCTACTTTAAAGAGTCCTCTCCTGCTGATGTTCAGGTGTATATAGTGTCTCTACTTTAAAGAGTCCTCTCCTGCTGATGTTCAGGTGTATATCAGTATGTAGTGTCTCTACTTTAAAGAGTCCTCTCCTGCTGATGTTCAGGTGTATATCAGTATGTAGTGTCTCTACTTTAAAGAGTCCTCTCCTGCTGATGTTCAGGTGTATATCAGTATGTAGTGTCTCTACTTTAAAGAGTCCTCTCCTGCTGATGTTCAGGTGTATATCAGTATGTAGTGTCTCTACTTTAAAGAGTCCTCTCCTGCTGATGTTCAGGTGTATATCAGTATGTAGTGTCTCTACTTTAAAGAGTTCTCTCCTGCTGATGTTCAGGTGTATATCAGTATGTAGTGTCTCTACTTTAAAGAGTCCTCTCCTGCTGATGTTCAGGTGTATATAGTGTCTCTACTTTAAAGAGTCCTCTCCTGCTGATGTTCAGGTGTATATCAGTATGTAGTGTCTCTACTTTAAAGAGTCCTCTCCTGCTGATGTTCAGGTGTATATCAGTATGTAGTGTCTCTACTTTAAAGAGTCCTCTCCTGCTGATGTTCAGGTGTATATCAGTATGTAGTGTCTCTACTTTAAAGAGTCCTCTCCTGCTGATGTTCAGGTGTATATCAGTATGTAGTGTCTCTACTTTAAAGAGTCCTCTCCTGCTGATGTTCAGGTGTATATCAGTATGTAGTGTCTCTACGTCAGAGAGAAAGTCAGGATTTGAGCCTTTGCAGACCATACATGCACAGAAATCTGTCTAAACTAAAGGGAAGGGTAAACACCACAAAACATACTCGGGCCTCTGTAAGACTACATGATACCTGTTTCTTAAAGCTACACCTGAACAGATTCAGGGACATTTTCAGACTGCTGTCCTCCCCACCGGACCTCTGCACCGTCTCAGTCCCAGCACCATATGCATACAAATAGCATCCTGTATAATTTCCTAATCTCGTGCAGGATTGTGCCCTGGATTCTGTGCCACCACGATGGATTCTTTAAATGAATTTCATATTTTTCCATTCATTGTCATACATTACATTTTCTCTGATAAAGAAGGTGGACCGGGGACCGTTCTTAATCACTTAAATCCACTTGCAATCTGGCTCAGCCATCTTACCCAGGGCCGCGGAGCCATTAGTCTCTTCAGGGGAGAGCTGCCAACCCATTTGTTCTGCCAGATTTCCATTTCAGCGGCTTCTGCAAGAAACTGGGAAAAGTTGCAGATTAATTCAAACTAATCCTAATTTATTCCCTTTAATGACTTGTTCTGGCCTCTGACACTCTGAATGGTCGTCAGCAATATGTTGACTTGGTATGAGTCCCATCCAATTGTTAAAGAAAACGCTCCTTTAACACACACGCACACACATGCACGAATATACACACACACACATACACACACACACACACACACACACACACACACACACTTTACACTACACTCTCTCTTGATGGATTTTCACTCCTGCAGAAAGCCTATTTTCTCATTCTGTGGACCATTAGTATAATTGAACTCTTACTGCTCATTATAAACAGACTAAACTAGAATGAACAGTCAGCTGATCTCACTTGACTCTCGTACAAACGTCTCAATCCTTCTTACTTGCTCTCTATCTGCAGTGAAAAGATTGAACACAACAGAGGAAATATGGCCTCTGAGAGACACTGTAACCCCCCCCCCCCCTCTCTGTTCCACACCCCTGCAGTCACACAGCAAGTCAATGTGACCGCTGAGGCAGAGCATTTTGTTTCATAGCGCTAACGTTCAAAGCAGCTCAAACGGCTCAATGAAAGCATCTAATACCACAAATTAGCCTGTCACTTAGCCCGGATTATAAGCCTCACGAGGGCCACGGCTAAAATAACTTGAGCCTCATTGTTCCGTGATGTAAAACAGCTGAGGGAAAAAAAAAAAAAATTCATTTTAAAGCCAGTGTGCCTTGTGTAATTAAATAGATATTTTTCTCCCTCCCTATCCTGTGGCCATATTCAGGGGCTGCCTGGACTCATGTCCGCTCTGAGTGTGGGAGAGGGCGACAGGGAGGAGATAACAGGACGAGAGGCGTTGTTGATTTATGGCACGATTCATTCAGGACCACCGTAGTGTTGAGACACAAAGAGCCTGTGTGTGAGGATCAGGCTGCCCTCTGCAATGTGTCCTGCAGCATTTATTGGATACACTTACACCACCTCCCTCAGTCGTAGTTGGATCTGACCCTGAATCAGTGTTTCACTGCCCTCGCTGGTTGACATATTCCAGGCTATTTAACCTCTCCATGTTTGGTGCTGTCAGAATCCTCTGACACACCTGATATCACATGTCCCTTTAGTTAAAGGTGGGGTAGGTAAGTTTGAGAAACCGGCTCGAGATACACTTTTTGTTATATTCCATGGAATGCTCTTAACATCCCGATAGCAATGAATATCTGAAGTGCTTTGACAAAAAATCCATTAAAAAATATCATCTGTGGAAGCCGTGTTGCTGTAAAAAGCACGACCAATCATCTGAGCCGGCTAAAGTAACTGGATGGCCTACCTGCCTGTCAGCCTTCCATCTGTGCACAAGCTTATCTCGTGCCCTCATTGGTCATGTGCGCGTTCCTGTGTGTTGGAGGAGGGGCTCTGTGAGGAAGTGGCAGATTTTTTCTGGTTGTGTATTTTTTAATTCTAGCGCACTCGAGCTGGTTTCTCCAAAATTACCTACCCCACCTTTAAGTTCTAATGATCTTAGCTATTAGCTCTTAGCATCTTAGCCTCTCACTCTCCTGTGTCCTGCAGGCAAACAGCTTTAACATTTTTTCCCCCACAGATGTGTATTGGTATGACCCAGATAGTTGATCTGGTGTGACCAAAACATTCATAGAACAATCTCTTCCTTATATGACAACAGGACGAGCTGACACACAGTGTCATAGAGCAGTGAGGACATCCGGAGTCCATCTTATCAAGGGAGATATATCCCTGCTAGGAGCAGAGCGTTCTTTGAGCGCTTATTGAATGTTGACTATTCTCTTAGAACTAGCTAAATACTTGGGACTGGGTGAGAGAGCTTCAGAATTGATGGGAGGGAGCAGTATCACCTCATTGTTGCAAATGTCTTCAATAAACCCTCAGTGTCTGACATCAGTTGGAGCTCTCCAGTTCTCTCCTTTTATTCCAAATCCTTCATCCAAAGTGATGTCACAGTGTGTGAGCCATCATGGAGTTCACGTATACATCCCTGCAGCGAGGTGCTTCAGATGAAGGCTGCAGCTCCTGGTGAGGGAAACACACTCTTTGTAGTTCAACACACCTCCATAGCTTGTCGTTTTGACATCATTTATATTGATACTAAAGTAACTGTGAGATTTGGAAACAAAGCAACAAGTGACTCAATGGTCCGACAAGTTGTGAACAGGATATCTGTACAGTCAGATTATCTTCACCACTTCACTTGGAGTGAAATTGAATGGAACCAATGTCAGTAACAATCCTTCAAATGTGAGAGCTGGAACAGGAAGTTGGTCTTCACACTGTGGTAGATATGTCCAATGAACAGTTTGGTTATTAAGGCTACAAGTCTGTTTTCTCTTCCAAAGAAGATTTAGTCAAACTCTGGGTCGGTTCAAGACTTCCTGTGGGAGGTCCGTCAAGGACCGTTTCCGAGCAGATCCATTGCACTTCCAACTAAATCAGACCCAATTGCAGGAAGTGAACAAAACGAAGGGATTACAGGATGCATGCGTGGATTGTTGCTGACAGGTGGATGACAGGTTAACATTAGTGGTACAGGATTCACAAACATTTCAGCAGGAGTCCGATGTTTGCTTAAGATCTCGGACAAACGTGATAACACACAGAATATGCTAAAGGAGTGGTTTATAAAGTCAAAGGAGACAGGCTGCAGGAGAAGGGACGTGTGCACAAAGTGAAAACACTCATAGTGGCAGCTCTCAAGACAAAGGCTCCCCTCAGCAGATACTTGTTTTGATTTGTTCTGATCTCATTGTGTAATTTAAACTGAACCAAACTAGATCAAACAGGAACTGAAGTATTCATTTCACTCTACTTCCAATGAGCAAACTGGATTATGGCTAATAAAAGCTATCTTTTCTTTGTTGTGCTCCCCTGGGATTCATTAAAGACCTTTTCAATCATCTCACCTTTTACTCTAGCTATTGGACGTCTTTGGAGCGATGTGTTTTCAGACACCACGAGTGTCACATGCACGACCATTGTATTCAAACACTGTCCAACATTTATTGTTTTTCTGGCCTCATTTCTCCTATTTTGTGATTTAACAACATTTCCCAGAATGCTTTTCATGGAGGGGGTATGAAGTGTTCAGCTGCATGTGAAGAAGAGATTTCCCAACGGACCCCTGCCTCTTTGCTGCAATGCATGCTGGTCTTTTTCTTCTTCTGTGGGTGTATTCATTGGCCTCTGTGGCTCTTCTTCAGTGGATTCCTCTCCGTGTATCTGTACAGTTGATGCTTGAGATCACAGGTACATGTGCAGCTCTGACAGCTGGACAGAGGTCACAGTGCTGTCTGTCACACGTTGGTGAGGGTGCCGATCGTACAGTGTGTGAACAAGACACTTTGTCATGAGTTCAACTGTTAAACATGTGGATGTATTTAAACTGGGTCGTGGCCTTTTCACATTGTTGCAGTGCGAACATTAGCCAGTACAATTTATATCAAAAGATAACAGTCTCTGGCACATGAATGGGTTACTGTGGGGGTCTGTGTTCTTTATTGGATCATCAGCTCTTTATCAGGAAGTGCTTCACACGTGAGTCTGTGAGCACGTCATCAGAGATGTGGATTTGAGATCAAACTGAAGCTCAAGTTTGTAAACATATCTGTGGTCTGAGTTAGGGGAAGTAAGGTCCATTGCCCCCCCCCCCCCCTCCAACTGTGGGCCTCTGGCCCGATTTGACATCGCGCTGCTGTGATCTCTATAGTTACTCAGACAAACTGGTGATAAGAGTTTGTGATCATTTCTGATTTTTATTTCCTGATATATTACATTTGATTTGCGTGTTTTTGTAAATACAATGATCAGATTCAAGATTGTATCTGTTAAATGTAGCTTCATCTCCAATGAAGAGAACCATGATTTGAACCATATGACAACCAACTAGTGTCAATAGACTGAGAAATGTATTGATCATGGTTAATGACAAGATAAATGCTAGTATCTTCGAGGAGGATAAAACTGATACAGGGTGGTGTTGTAATAAAGAAATGACACACTGTAACAGAAAAACCCTAAATCAGACATGAGACAGTTGTCAGAAAACATCTTTTGGCGACCCGATGGTATGACCATCAGGGGGGTCCTGCTCACAGTGGTGCGTCTGGCAGAATGAACCCTGAGGTCCTCTGTGATGCTCAGTGATGATAATTATCTAACAGACATACGAGAGCCTGGGAGCTAATTAAAGAGTATCACAGTCGCCTGTCAACTGTCCTCCTGTCGACGGTGAGGTGCTGAAAGTTTCATTAGACGTCTAAAAATAGATCCCTCCCCCATGCTCCGACACCTCACTGCCTCACCTTCTCCTCATCAGAGCCGGCTCTTCATGTTCCTCCACTGTCATGGGCTGAATGTTGGGGGTCCGATCACACGGACAGGAGGGGGTCCCCCGGGCCTGTCACCGGGGAGAGCATAGAGTGAGTGGTCGCTGAGCAGAAGAAACTAAAACTGGAGAAGTCCCAATCAATGTGTTCAGATCACACTGTCTCTGCAGCAGTGCACATCACATCTGGAGTTAGACACACACTCTGTCCTGGTTCAGAACCCCTCGCTCCGTCCTGGTTCAGATCCGTCGTGGTTCAGAACCCCTCGCTCCGTCCTGGTTCAGATCCGTCCTGGTTCAGAACCCCTCGCTCCGTCCTGGTTCAGATCCGTCGTGGTTCAGAACCCCTCGCTCCGTCCTGGTTCAGATCCGTCCTGGTTCAGAACCCCTCGCTCCGTCCTGGTTCAGATCCATCCTGGTTCAGAACCCCTCGCTCCATCCTGGTTCAGAACCCCTCGCTCCATCCTGGTTCAGATCCGTCCTGGTTCAGAACCCCTCGCTCCGTCCTGGTTCAGAACCCCAGAACCCCTCTCTCCGTTCTGGTTCAGAACCTCTCACTCCGTCCTGGTTCAGAACCCCTCGCTCTGTCCTGGTTCAGATCCGTCCTGGTTCAGAACCCCTCGCTCTATCCTGGTTCAGAACCCCTCGCTCCGTCCTGGTTCAGATCCGTCCTGGTTCAGAACCCCTCGCTCCGTCCTGGTTCAGAACCTCTCGCTCCGTCCTGGTTCACAGAGAGCAGCCTCCTCCACAGCTTCATCACACGGAGCCTGTGAACATCACCGTGTTTTGATTGGCACTTCTCTGTTGCTAAGTGTTTGTATACTTTCTATTTCGCTTCAGCTCCATGTTAAACCTCAATATAAAATAACCTCTCTGTAAGGCAAGGATATGAAGCTAAATATCCCAGTTTCTTTTCTGTAGCTTATTTCTCAACTTGTAATCAAAGTAGCAGAAATAAGCCAGCACATGTGTGCAGTGCTCCTTATACCGCAGTATGCTCAATATAACCATCCAACACATCAGGCAATAGAAGGAAGGTTCATGATGCCCACAACTAAATCAAAGACATATTCAGAGCCATGGTCAGCTGGGATTCAGTGCCAGTCCATATCATTCAGGAAAAGTCCCAAGTACATTTCAAAGGTTTGCAAAAAAATCATCTCTGTATCATAAAGTATAATGAAACTGTCTGTGGGTATGTACAGTTCTTTGTATTTTCTTTTGTTCGGCTGAATGATGGTTAAAATAGAATGATCACTTCATACTGAATTGTGAATTGCATGAAGTGATGAGCTGTTTTCTGTATGTTTGATGTGTGTGTGCGGACCCCAGGAAGAGCACTAGCAACACAGAGTTGCATGTGCTGCATTACACATCTGAATGCATTACGTGCTGATGACTGAGAAGAGCCGGCTCACTCAGTGTTAAACTCTTAATGAATACAAACTGAAAATGCATTCTGTCACTGCAACCAGTAGTTACAAAACCTCTTAATGATGAACTGAATGAAATAACAGAATACTCTATTAACCTATAACTATATTCCCTCGTGAGAATCAGCTAACTCCATTATTTCACAGTGTGTATCTAATGTTGTTTTTCAGTTTTGCCTCATTTTGTGGTACTGATAAATGATTGCAGAGCAGGAATATCACCTTGATTTGTGGGTCCGTCTGTATTGAAATAAACAGTGACACACTTTGAAATAGTTATTAGCATTTATGAAAGTGTTTGTCCACGACTAATATCTCCTGCTGTGAGCTCCAGGGCCCAAGAGTTCAAAAATTGTAATCCCTGTCTGATCAGATCAGATGTATCTTTTGGGGAGTTCAAAACCAAAAAACAGGATTAGGATCACTTTGATATCCGATCAGATCAGGAAATCCAATCCAAGCTTTAATCTGGATCAAATCTTCAACACGGGTAGTTCAAACCGACAACACAGGATTGGGATCAGTTTGATCCCAAAAAACTGGATTATCCTGATCCCACCAGAGGAGTGGATTTCCAGTGGATTACCAGAGCAAAATGTACTGTACCATTTATTTTAAAATATCTTTCAATTTAAATTAGATGGCAAAGTTTGTCAACTGAAATAATACACCATGTTTAGCCTTCATGGGAAATGGTGGCCTATTTTGTTCTCAACAAAATGTTGATGACATAAATATGTATGTTCATCACAAAAGAGATTGTCAATCACAAATGTAATTTAGATTAAAGAAAAAATATCTTCAACAAAAAAAAAGTCCATCATCTGTCATCACCTTACAAGACAATAGATGTCTCTGCAATGTGGTCTCTTGTCTTCCTTGTATTATTTTTCATGTCCACTAGATGGCGATCGGTCGGATTAAAGCACTGATATTCAGGATCTAGTCATCTTGAAAAATCGTAATCTGGATCAGGCTGATCCTATCCTGAATTGCTTTGAACTCCAGGGACAAAATGTGGCCGATTTGTCTGATCCTGGATCACAAAACATGGGATTTCAAAATCTGATCGGATCTGATTGAGATTAAAAGCTTTGAACTCTTGGGCCCTGGTGACAGATGACAGTCTAATCAAACTTGGTGGGAATAATACACAATGTATTGATAGGAGTATTGTAAACATGTGTATACATTAATAAACACATTGAAATGTATTTCCACTTACATCTAAAATAAATTAGAATTAGAATCTTTAATGACCACACAGCCAGGCTGGTGGAATTGGTGTTCAGTGCAGAGTATTACAGCTTGTTCCATACAATTCAACATACAATAAACAAACAGTAAAAAGTACAGCACACAGCACAGGGCAAAGACATATCATAACATAAAGTTCAAGGTGTGGTGGATTGTTATTGTTCATTGGGGTTATTTACAGTCCATTTAATGTCCGTATTGCAAAGGGGAAAAAGCTGTTTTGGAAACGGGCGGTTTTGGCGGACAGGGACCTGTAGCGCCTCCCTGAGGGCAGAAGTTGGAAGACATGGTGAGCTGGGTGGGAGGGGTCAGAAATGATTGTCTTTGCCCTTGTGACAGTTCGTTGGTGGTGAAGTGATTCGAGTGATGAAAGGGGACTGCAGGTGATCTTTGATGCTTTATTGATGATACGTTGAAGTTTACTCCGGGAGAGGTTGTCTGAACTGCTGTACCAGACTGTGATGGATGATGTGAGGATGCTTTGGATGATGGCTGTGTAGAACTGGACTAGGAGATGTTTCCTCACTCTGAATTTCTTGAGCTGCCGCAGAAAAAATAGCCTTTGATTGTTTTTTTTGTAGATGTGGTCTGTGTTGGTCTTCCATTTGAGGTTATTGCTTATGTGAGTGCCAAGACGTTTGAGTGATTCTGTGGTGGAAATGAGTTTGCCGCAGATAGAGGTGATTTGGGCTGTGGCTTTCGCCTGAAGTCCATGATTATTTCTTGGGTTTTTGCTGTGTTAAGTAGGAGGTTGTTTTCTGAGCACCAGGTGACTGCTTGATGGATCTGAGTGCGGTATTGTGTTTCATTATTATTTGAGATGAGTCCTGTTATTGTTGTGTCATCTGCGTATTTATATATGTTGACTGTGGGGTGCTGAGATGTGAGTTGGTTTGTGTAGAGTGAGAATAACCAGGGGGATAGGACACAGCCTTGTGGAGCTCCTATACTGAGGTGCGGAGGGAGAGATGTGGAGTTATTTATTTTGACCCATTGTTGTTCCAGAGGAAGCTGTGGACCCAGTGACAGATGCAGGGGTCAGTGTTCATGTCCATTTGTTTGGTAGTTGGTGAGGACCTGAAGTTTTTTCCAAACTGTCCTAGTGTTATTGTTTGAAATGTCCTGTTCTATTTTTGAAGCATAATTGAATTTGGCTATTCTTATTCCAGATCTAAGTTTGTATTTTGCAGCCATATAGTCCTCTTTATTTCCGGATTTGTATGCATAGTTTTTGTCCTTTCTTAATTGTTGAATTTCTTTGGTGAACCAGGGTTTATTGTTGTTGTGTTGTTTTACTGTTTTCGTTGGGATGCACAGCTGCTCACAGAATTGGACGTATGATGTCACTGTGTCGGTGTAGGCATGGAGGTCCCCAGCTGCGTGGAACACTTCCCAATCAGTGCATGCGAAGCATCCACGCAACTTTTCGATGGCTTCTGTGGACCAGGACCTGGAGGATTTTATTGGTGTTTTCGAGGACTTCAATTGTTGTTTGTACTTCGGATAAGCAGCAGCATTGCGTGGTCCGACTTGCCGAGCGGAGCTCCCGCAGAAGCACGGTAAGCCTGCTTGAGTGGAGTATAGCAGTGGTCGAGTGTGTTGTTTCCTCTGCTGGGGCAGGTAACTTACTGGTGGTAGTTGGGAAGCTCCGTGGACAGATTGGTGTGGTTGAAGTCGCCTAACACAATTATTGCTGCGTCTGGATGTGCGTTTTCCACGGAGGAGATGTGACTGGCTAGATCGCTCATGGTGGTGTTGGCGTTAGCCTCAGGTGGAATGTAAACACCGATTATGATTATCGATGCAAACTCTCTGGGAAGGTAGGTGGGTCTGCATTTGACAGATAGATGCTCCAGAAGTGGGGAACATGCATGGCTTAGCGAGGTGGAGTTTGTGCACCAGCGATGGTTGACCGTAATGCATATTCCACCACCTTTAGATTTGTGTGTTAGTTCCACTGACCTGTCGGCTCGGTGGAGTGTGTATCCTGCGAGTGATACTGCTTGGTCGGGAATCGAATGATCCAGCCAGGTTTCAGTCAGGCAGATGGCGGAGCAGTCACCGTAGGTTTTGTTTGACTGGATCAGGAGGTGAAGTTCATCCATCTTGTGCCTGAGAGATCTTACATTTGACAGCAGAAGGGCAGGGAGTGGGGGTCTGTATGGGCGCCTCTTGAACCGCGATAGGACACAGGAGCGCCTGCTCCCTTTGCCGGTTTGCTGCCATGGCGTTGGGAGGCCAGGTGAAACAGATAATATTTCCTTCGGGAAAGACGTTGATGACTCCAAAACCGCATGTTGATTGTGTCTGAAGTTTAGTAGGTCCCAGCGGGTGTGTATTGGATAACACATGAAACTTTACACACATATAGGGCAGACAAAAGTACGACAGACATGAACATAGCTTGCACTGGGGCGAGCCTCACGGCCGCCATGATCCAAAAGTATGATAAAGGTCTATTAAATGTTTAAACAGTACATTACCGTTATACATGAAATGGGGGGGAGGGGGTATTGCATAGTGTTAATGACATATATTCAAAGAATAGATACAACCTCATAAAAAGCACGTAACGTGAACACCTGTCTGCTCTCTGATATCAAATGCTATTTCTCTCCTGCTATCAAACTGGGACAAAGGAAGGTGGCATTTCATATTCTGATACATGTGAGGGAATCAGAACGCTCCGGCTGATCACATGGCTGACAGCCGAGCCGGGGGACTGCAGGGAAGGAAAAAAACTCAGGTTGCCATGTCCTGTCATTCCCCTTTTTTATCCACAGGAACGACTGCCACGAATAATAATCATTGGTAATAATGTATTTGAGGCGTTAGTGAGGAAGACGCAAGAAAGCAAAGATTCGGACTGTTAGTCCCTCAGAGTGAGTGCAGACTGAGAGCGTCCCGCTGACCTACACACTCCTCACTGGCTCAGGGAGAAATATACATTCCACTCACATGTATTCATTTAGGATTTAACCATCTCACGTTCATGGTGGTCCTCGCATATGTTACAAATAGCAAGACAGAAATAAGAAAAGAAAAACAACAACAAAAAATCAAGTCACACTCCAACCACAGACAATTTAAATCATCCTTTATTTATAGTCATGGAGCTGACTCAGGGACAGAGGACTGACTGTCTCGGGGACAGAGGACTGACTCAGGGACAGAGGACTGACTGTCTCGGGGACGGAGGACTGTCACAGGGACAGAGGACTGTCTCAGGGACAGAGGACTGTCACAGGGACAGAGGACTGACTCAAGGACAGAGTACTGTCACAAGGACAGAGGACTGTCTCAGGGACAGAGGACTGTCACAGTGATAGAGGACTGACTCAAGGACAGAGGACTGACTCAAGGACAGAGGACTGACTCAAGGACAGAGGACTGTCACAGGGACAGAGGACTGACTCAAGGACAGAGGACTGTCTCAGGGACAGAGGACTGACTCAGGGACAGAGGACCGAGCGTCCTTCAGTGACAGGCGGACGGAGGACACACTGACACATCAATGTGACACTGATATCATTTTAAAGAGCTGACAAAAATGCCACTTGGGGATTTAACCTTCTGTGGACCTTGATGCAGTTTTGACAGTGTGACTCCATTCCCTTCACGTCTGTTATATATATATATATATATATATATAAAAAAAGTACCATTAGAATAATTTAAAAAAGACTCCATTACAAATAAAAGTCCTGAATTCTTAATATTCCTTTAGTAAAGTAGAGAAGTATTATTAGCACTTAACATATTCAAAGTAAAAGTAATACTGTAGAATTTGATATGATATTATGTACATTTTTGCTAACAAACAAAGTCTTGATTTGACATAATTATTTATGTTTATATATTTTTCTTTGTTAAATGTTTTTTTATATATTGGAACTTTATTGACCTCACACAGTTTGACCGTTGTGACTTCAGAGACGCATTGTGTTTCTCATAATAGAGTAACTAAAGCTTTAAGGTTAAATTAAATGTAGGGCAGAAATGATTTCCTCTTTGAATGTAGAGGAGAATGTATGAAGTAGTCTTTAACGGAAACACTTCAGTAAAGTACAAGCACAATACATAGATAAAAGTACTAAGTCATTATACAGTCCATCACGGAGCATACCACAGTGAATCTTTCTGATTGGGAAAATGACGAGAGGTATTTTCTCTTTCAAGTTGAAGGTGTCAAGAGTTTTCATCATGTCTTCGAGACAGCTGATATTCTTTGTTGTTGTATATGTTTTGTTCTGGTGAAAGGTTCATTTAGATCCATTACTCGAGTACAGTAGCCAGGCTAGCTGTCCCCATTGTTTCCAGTCTGTGTGACATGCTAAGCTAACTGGCTGCTAGCTCTAAGTCAATATGTCATAAGAAAGTAAATAGATGTATTTCACCAAATCTCCAAATATTTTTCCGGAAATTCCGAAAAATACTCCCTCTGTGTGTTGGTAATATGTACTTGGATAAGCAGCATTTTAATATAGTATTGATCAATAATCATTTGAACTTTTTTTATATATTATTAGGGAGATTATTACCATCACATTTTGTACATGATTCTTTGTATATAAAAATGTTTCATCAGAAATGTAATTAGTAACTATACAGTAGCTGTAGATCTTTCTCTCTCAATGTGCTAATTTGTACTAAAATGTTTAAACTATACTTATTAATAATTCATACAGCCTCAGCGAAGAGAGCAATTACACACAGGCAAACAATAGGCTGGAGTGTGATGAGATATTAAATATAAAAAGAAAGTAGAGAAGACTCCGGCTTCATAGAGGAACACGGTGATCTGTGTGGAGCCAGGCAGTATCTTAGGGGGGGGGGGGGGGGGCTGAAATAGCACACTGCATCATGAGACGGTGATGCATGGATTTTCTGATCAAAAGAAAACTAAGGTTGAGACCATTTGGCTGTTGCGGTTTAGATGAGCGCGGCCTCTCCGATAGCACCTGGACGTGTCGTTACGGAAGGTCGTTCTGGTGGTTAACTCTCTGAAAGGGCACTCAGCCTCAGTGTCGGGTAACAGCGCTGATAATTGTTCTGCCTGCTTCTTTGCTGGGATTGAAATAAATAACTTTCCCTCGCTCAGACTGCTCTCTCGCTGCAGCTGGAAGTGACCCAATCAGCTTCCCCCTCACATGAGATTTACAGAGAACATTTTATAATCAGCGTGAGCGGTTAAACACTGCATGGCGTCACTTTTATTTGCTCAAGATCTTACAAAGTCATCATTTCTGAGGAACATTAGCACTGAGGACAACTACACACTGCAATTACATCAGCTGCAGAAATGCAAAGCCTGATTGGTGATTGGCGGGGAAAGAGTGGCGAGAAATGCTCAGGAAGAAAGTTTACAATAATATTTGTCTATACACCCCGAGTGTTGTTCTGCACACTACAAGTCTTGATAAGGGGTTCTGACATCGTTCAGAGAGTTTTCCCTTCTCTCTGCAGAGCCAGACATCCCCACTCTGCTCCGACCAAAAACTGAAATCTGTTCAGAAAAAAGTCAAACTGCACATTTCAAAAAGCTTTCAGGTCGTTGTTTGTCATCCACAACTAATCAGATATGAGCAGCGAATCAGAAGTGAGCATGCAGCACAAAGAGTCTCTTCTAACAGAATTTGGATGGGTCCCTTGGCGCAGGAGCTCTGCTGGATCTTATTAGCACGTCGTCAGGACAGCGTGCTAAAGCGTGCCTCTGTATAGCACTAAGTTCACATTAACACAGGCCTGACAGCTGTCCGTGGTGTTTATGAAGTGAACTGAGCAGGATTTGACAAAGAGTGGGCAGACTCCTTGTTTGGCGTGACATGGCTGAGAGCCCCCCCCCCCCCCAGCTGTCAGAAGGGAACAGCGTTTTGGAGAATGAGCATGTTTGTTCTGTGGCGGAGCAATCGGCTCCCTGCAGCCGTCCGACGTGACAGTCTTTGTCACGGTCCAAGTGAAGAGTCAGATAGAGATGGAAGGGAATTGGGTAATCCCTGTATCAAATCCAGCTGCAGGAACAGGAAGTCCAGCTCTGCCTTAGTGACACTCTCTCCACCACATCTCTGTGATACAGAGGATTACAACGCAGCATCTTCCTACCCTTTTTAATATGATTACCGGCACAAGAGTTAAAGACATCATGGTTTACAACGAAAGCTGCTTTACAGGCGAGATCTTTCTTTTGGAATTGGGAAGTGAGTGTCAGTCCAGTATTAAACATACACTAGTGTGAAGTGGAACTCTGAAGCATCCTTTGCCTACACGCTGAAGGTGGGACACATCTTGTGTCCAGCAACACACATGCTTGAGTGAACACGATACTTGATTAGGTTTAATGAAAGGTCATGGTTTAGGTTAGCAGAAGTACGTTTGTAACATTTACGAGTATTTAACGTGACTTAACACAACTCTATTTCTATCAAGCGGTTAACACCCATTCTATCTGCAATGAGAACATTTTGCACAAGTAACCATTTCACCAGAATTACGTTTTTTTTATTCATACATTTAGACAAAGAAGGCAAATATTGCCAAAAATTCACTTGAAACTATTGGCTTTTTAATGAAACAGAATCGATTTGTTTTGTAAATTGTATAATACGAGGTTTGCATGCTGCAGAAATGATTTGCATTTTAGTAACAGCAACCTTCCCTTCCTAACAGGCAGGAGCCAGGTGAAGCATGTGTTCCCTCACTTGTTGTTCTCTTTGAAAACAACATTTATTATTAATAGGTCAAGGACATTGGAGGTTTTCACTTGCCAATATAAAATAAAGTGGCTTTGTGTTTGCCCAGCAGAGTAGGAAAATAAGCGACACAATTTGAACAACAAAAAGAAAATAAATAATTGTTCGGACAAATCAGGTCCACCTTTGTGTTCAACCTTCATCTCACTTCCTTTGTATAATACAGTTGTTACTGTTGGACAGAAACAAACCGTGATCTGAAGTAACCTTCCCCACCCATCCTCGCATCACTACGTGGACAATCCATACAAATACTCATGTAACTCAAAATGACTTTGGTTCCATATAGAAGAAAAAAAAGAAAAGACAAAAATATATAATAATTAAAATGAAAAGTTAACAAAAAGATAAAAAAGTATTCCAATATTCCCCTGGCATACACGGGGGAATATTGCTATCAGCCTGTCTGGTATAGTCGATGTAGCGATGTCTTCTGGAACCTAGACAGTGTAGAGGTGCAGGGCTTTAAATCCAGTCCTCAAACCATTGATCAAATTCCAAAAACAAAAGCCTAGTAGTCCTTTAGTTTGGAACAAAAGCAGAACACAGGTTTGCACTGGTGTTGCTGCAGCATCACATCTACTGGTAACTTTAAGGTGGATCTTTGCAAGTCAAGTCTTGGCCATTTGCAGGACCTTACATTGAATAAGCCTGAGGCGTGCACACGATGTCGATGAATATATCCTCTGAAGAGCTGCATCCCAGAACTCATTGTAACATTTGACCCCAATTCAGCCTCCCAAGATAGTTGTGTTTGAGGATATGAGCATCTAGTATCAGAGCAAGAGGATACAGTTCTGAAGTGAAAGCTGGCAGTAATGATGATCAGCAGGAGTTGTCCTCAGGTACGCAGTTGTATGCATTCAAAGATCAGCCTCAATACTTCCTGCCCAAAACTAACAAAACAAATAGGAATGGAAAGCCATCCTAGAGACTGCTTCCCATGCTGCATGTTCTTCCAATCCTAAGAACCGTAATGCCCTATATAAAGGCTGTGATGCTGTCATGAATGAATCACAAGAAAGAGACCAAATTCAGAGGGATTTGAATCCATATCTAGACAAAGTGAAAGGTATACTAGTTTGTTGGATCTGTAGAGCAGAGGCGATGACAGGAAACTCACTTTCTGACAGTCTGTAGTTTAAAATGGGACTTTAAAGAATAGA